>JAVFBZ010199405.1:0-13905 GCA_032466195.1 Katharina tunicata | reverse complement strand
AAGCTGCTGGAACCAAGCTGCATTGTCTTCTGTGACGTCATCAGCGGAAATTGCCGAATATTGACGGAAAATATGCATAAAAGCGCGATATTTCAAAAAGTACCTAGATTTGTTTTCCGAAACAATTTTTCAACATTTTTTATAAATATATGTTCAGTAAATTGTTGTGATCAATGTGGATGCATGAGTGTAATAATGTTGATCTGAAGGAGGCATAAATCCTTTAATAACTGACAGTCTGTATCATTAATGTATATTTTGAATGTTCAAAATACACATTCTGAGCAGTGCTTATTTTTTTTACAAAATACTGCCCACAAACATTGATCACAATAGTTTCGCAATAGTGTCCTGAGTATTTCAATAGCATTGCACTAGTGGATGATTATCAAATTACTATCATTTCGCTTTGGCCAAGTACCAGGCAATAGACACCCCTAAAGAGTACTGTAGCTATGGAGCATTACCTTGTCATGGGTGACACGGTTTTGCACAAAACTAATCAAATCTAGGTCAAAATGTACATTTCTGCGAACATTGCATAACAACAACACAGACTGATCCGCTTTACAAATAACAAATTTTTAACATCTATTTTTTTCGCTGAGAAGATTTAATAAAGGCAAAAATGTGACTTTTAAAAACTTATCCAACTGCTGATGCTTTGAGACAAATTGTTTTTTGAGAAAGTTAAGAAATGTATTAATGGTCAATGTTAAAAGTGAGATTTTCATTGGTTTTGTGTAAATGATCTGTTTAAAATTACTATCATGTGCATTTCATTGAACTTGTGGTTGTACAACTTGTACTATTATAAGCATTATGAGCGATATCTTGTCATTGCTATACATAAGCTGCGAGTGGTTGGGTGGGAGTCTCCTGTGCCCTGGCCCCTGGTGCTTTCAGAGCTAAGAAGGGGCATCAGGAAGCCAATTAGTTGTGATGTCCTGTTTTCTTTTTGTCCTGTTAATGTATTGTGTTTCTTCCCTCACCCATTGGGCTGGCACGCTTTCATAGAAGTGAAATAACTTTAAATATATTGTAAAAATGAATCAATCATATACACGGTCGCTAGGTGGTTTCCTTCTTCATCTGTGCCATTGAACTGGCATGCTGTAAAATTTTGAGTAAAATTAACAATAGCACTGTCTACAGTCATGTTCATGATGTGTGATACGAACTTACTATTTGCTCCGGTTAAGTTCATAGCGATCGCTTCCACAAAGCAGTTTCTTACTTCTCAATTTCAGATTTTTGAATTACTTATTAAACCTGAAGTTAAAATTTTAAGTAACTACTTGTACAATTTGTTCTTAATTTTGTTTTGTTCCTGTGGATGACTTAGCATAGGGTGAAATACTGTCAATTCAGAAATAAAAATTAGGGCATTTCAAATTTTGACTCCAGTAAGATTTTTTGTACCCCAGGTTAAAATGTAGTTTAAGGTTTGGTTTGGTTTAAGGTTAGGCTTTGCTTTAATCCTGTACATTTTAGATTGATCTACCGGTACATGTACAAATCAACCTCTTGTCTAACTTGATTATTAACTCATTCAAAAATAGATCAACAAATTGATGTCTTGTCTAACTTGACAGCTTAACTAATTCAAAAAACCACCACAGCCACTGTTTGGATTTAATGATGGTATAATTGGTATTTTGTATAAGCAGCATTTAAAAGCTGGGCACATACCACTTGTGGTGTCCTGTTATAATGTTAATGTATTTTGGCGTCTTGTATTTTGCAGGTGTCGCTTAGGGTGGTTTCCTTCACCCATTTAGCTGGCACTTGTCATATAAGAGAAATAACCTTAAGTATGGCGTAAAACCCTAATAAATCAATCAATTAGTCAATTATGTGCCCTGATGCTCTCAGAGCTTTGCGGTATCCAAAAGCCAAAGTGTTTAATAGCAAGTACTTTATAACCCCAGTCAAACAAACTAAATTTTTATAAGAATTGTTACTTTATGCGAACACAGGTACAATGTATATTATGCGTAAATTATTTCCTTGGTTATTGTAGTATAACCTGTGGATAGTGAAGATAGATCTGTGTCATGCGTTGTGTTACATTTATCTTGTACATAATGGATGTAGAATTCATGTCAATTTACTGTTCTATCTAGTACACTTTACATTTTTTGCTTGTACAGACTAGTATTGTGTCAAATGAAATATACCAGTACCCAGTAGGTTCATTTAATATTTTCAAAATACATGATGTACAGTCGTAGGTGTTGTCCTTTGTGTAGATGCACAGCCATGTTATTAACCACCTGCTTCACCATCCAATTAGCAGGTTTGCTTCTCATATAACAATTCATTACTAAATCAATAACTAACAAAATTAGTAAGCAATGCAGATGTGCATATCTGGTAGCTTATTGCCTAATTAGGTGTGAAAGTATAAACATGTTTTTAGTACTCTAGTACAGGACAAGCACCCTTTCATGGAAGGTGCTCTTGTCTTTGACCGTAATAAGGGCCTTAGAAATCCAATTTTTGGGGGCATCCTGGTAGGTGTCCTGTGTTTTGTATGTTGCCAGTGTCGTTGAGCAGGTGGTTGGGTGGGAGCCTCCTGTGCTCTCTGATCTAAGGGACATCAAGAAGCCTATTTGTTGTAGTGTCCTGTTTTTTTCCTGTAAATATATCACGGCGTCTTCTGTGTTGCCATCTTCATTTACATGTAGGGTTGTCTCCTGCGTTGATTGGGCTGGCACGCCGTCATACGAGTGATATAACCTTAAGTATGGCGTAAAAATCCAAACAAACCAAAGTGGGTGTCATTGAGGGTGTTTTTCTTCATCCAATGGGCTGGCAAGCTGTCATGTGAGTGAAATGACCTTATTTACAATGTTAAAGCCCCAAAAGAAAGAGCCATATTCTAATATATATTTTTGTGGACATGTTTCAGAATACCTGTGTTCTCCAGAGGCTAATGTGTATGGGATAGATTTTACAAGGTTTAAGTTACGAGACATGGAATCGGGGGCAGTTTTATTTGAAGTCGCCAAACCACCACCCTCAGGTAAATTAAAATATAAGTGATCTGATTCAATTAAATAAATTTGTGTATCATTATCTGTTGCATAATATCAGCTGAATATTCATGAAGTTTTTAAGAAACTTCTCAACCATGTTGGTGTTTCTACGGGATTTTACAAAAAACTGATCTGTTGTGGTGACCTGCTTTTTTGTTGTCCTGCAAATGTACTGTGGTGTCTTCTGTGTTGCCAGCATCGTTTAGTGTGGTTTCCTTCGCCTATTGGGCTGTCATTCCATCATATGAGTAAACTAACCTTAAGTACGGCATTAAACCAAATGTCATTCAAACAAACACAATCTAGATTATACATGTAGAATTTACAAGTCAGGTAAACCAATGCTATAAGTGCAATGCCCTTGATGTTGAACACTAAGAAAAATGAATAAATATAAAAGTGTCCTTAAACTATCTGACTTCCTTTTCATTAAGCCCTCTGGTTAAGGGAAGTATGTTTCCAGATTTATTCATGCTATTATACTTAGCACTGGAGGAACATTATCTTTCCAACAGTGATGACATTAAAATGGCTACACATTTTATGGTTGTAAAAGTTGCTCTCTACTGTTGGAATACAGCACCGTCATATAAGTGAAATACTTCTCATTATTGTTATGTAAAGTGAAATACCCTTCAGTAAGAGAATCCTGTTAAAGCCATTCCCTCCAACCAAAGTAGTAGGACTAACTGAGATATTAAATTGTTCCAGAAGAAGATGAAGATGTGGATATAGATACAGAGGATGTTGATCCAAATGCAGGCAGATTTGTACGCTATCAATTTACACCACAGTTCTTACGCTTGAAAACTGTTGGAGCCACGTAAGTCTTTTATTTTTCATTGATTACGGTACCAGCTCAGAAGAGCCTCCCTAAAGAAGGAGCGGGTAGCTGTGTGGGATACTCGTGGTGCCCTCTGAGCTAAGGTGCATCAGGAAGCGGATTTGTTGTTGTGTCTTGTTTTTCATCCTGTAACTGTTTGTGACGTCTTCTTTGTTGCCCGCGTCGATTTGGGTGATTTCCCTCACCGTTTGGGCTGACACGCCTTCCTATAAGTAAAAAAAACTTAAGTACGGCTTAAAACCCGAATCAAACAAACAAATCTTGAAGAAGGAATGCTCTTGTTAACAATCCCTGTAAGGCACTAACGGGTGTAATCTGTAGGTTAAAGGATTGGTCCTGGGCTAACCAAACTGGAGAACTTGGTTATTCAAACGATAAGTGATGTTTAATTTCATAACATCACCAAAATATGACATGGCAACAAGAGCGTGATATATTTGGCATTTTTTTCATCTTTTGTAAAAAAATTCCCAACAAAATCAAAACTATTTTCATTTTCTCTGCAGGTGGTTGTGACAGATCGCACTATTATTTAGGCCTTCTGATTGAGTTGTTTCTTACCGTTGGCTACGATTTGTTTAAAGATCCTTTTTTTTTAACTCGATTCTTTTTCTATTGAACAGCGTTGAGTTTATAGTGGGCGACAAACCAGTAAATAAGTTCCGTATGGTGGAGCGTCACTACTTCAGAGAGCGTCTTCTGAAAAGTTTCGACTTTGAATTTGGATTCTGCATCCCCAACAGTAAAAACACATGTGAACATATATATGAATTCCCAATGTTAACTGCAGAAGAGGGTAAGTCTATTTCACAAGTTATGGGTTCAATAACGGGAATTTTCAGTTTATTTTTATGGCACGGAATTTTTATCTGCAGCCACGCTTAAGTTCTTAATATTCGATGCTGGACAGGCCGGTGGTTGGGCTGGAGCCTCTTGTGGGCTGGTGCTCTTTGAACTAGGGGCATCAGGAAGCAGATTTGGTGTGGTGTCATGTTTTATGTCCTGTAAATGTATTGTAGTGTCTTCCCTGTTGCCAGCTTTATGTAGTGAAGTTTCCTCCACCAAAATGCGTAGGCATGCCACCACATGAGTGAAATTACCGTATGTAATTAGGTATGGCTTAAAACTATTATGTGTATTCTTGGCATGGATCAGAGTTACCTCCCCTCACTGATGTAATTACCACCAAAATGCTGTACCAATTCAGTGACATCCAAATAACCTTAAGCTCATCATATAAGCCCAATCTAACAAACAGATATAAAAATGTGTTTGTAGCTAAAATGGGGTTCTATTCATATTTTATATGAAACAATACTATATTTTATCTAAAAATTTATAAATTATCTTTAAATTTATTCATTTATGTATTTTATCTTGGTTTTTCAGCTCGTGATATGATAGACCATCCGTATGAGACCCGATCTGACAGTTTTTACTTTGTAGAAGACCAGCTTATCATGCATAATAAGGCAGACTACGCCTACAACGGAGGCACATTATAGACCTGCGTTTGTCGCACAGAAAAGTGTGCACAAGAAAGTTCCCCGACCGAGTGCCTAGAAAAGTTAATTTATTTATAAACGACTATTCCCTGTTGTCTTAAAGATTTCTGTATATTTTGGCTGAATTTTTAGGGCAGTCTCATTATAAAATAATCTATTGTATTCTACTTTGTACATGTATACATATCTGTACTGCTAATGCTAGAGTCCATTTCAAATATCTCGTTTAAATTTTAAAAGAAGATTTTGAAATTGTTATATGTAATTGTGTATATTGCCTTAGACTGGCTATGGCATTTGCTAAGAATGGTGCATTGCAACTGTCTTGATTTCCAAGATATAGTGATTTTAAGCATCATATTTTAAACTGTACCAGTTTTGTTGTCCTTGGACAATAGGAATCTAGTGACTTGCATTAATTCTTGATTTGTCTTATAATTGGTATTATATGCCAGTTGGTATATTTGTTTGATTGAGTCAGCTTTTCAAATAAGAATTGAGTCCTTTATTTTTTATTGAACGCCAGCATTAAATCTACATGGTTTAACATGGTTTTTGTCTTCGGCTCAGTGTTGACATAATGTGAATGCATAGTTGACCGGTATAGATATTTCCATAAAGTAACCCACAACAAAGTTGATGTAAGTCTTGTTTGCTTATACTTGACTTCTTGGAACATCCTTTAAACTATTGCGGTGGGTGGGATTTGAATAGAGATCTTTGTGCAGTTATAGGATAGGACAGGACCGGACAAGCATCATCTCCATTTGTGGTGTTGTAATTAAAAAAAACCCAGTAGCTTGTACCCAGAACTGGATTGAATCTCTTGAAATCTATTTCTTCACATGGCATGACTTGCAGGCCCTATTTAAATGACATTACTCTCCTGAAAAAATCCCAATCCATATCACTATCTTTAAATACATGATTCTCTCAGTGAATCATCTTAATTTGGCTGTCACTTGCTTCCTTTTGTCAGAGGACGGACTATACTTAAACAACATTCCTGTGTGTCCTTGTAAACTAATGCAAATTGTAAACAATGTGTCTAATAAATTATAATGTTAAATTTAAATGATGTCGCAAAGTTTTGTGCACACGGACCATTTTTTATCTTTTATTTTAAAATTGTACCAATAGCTAAATGTTTATCATTACATCATTCATAGTCCAACATTATAAAACTAAATTTTTAATGACAATAAAACTTCTCACATTCAGATAGGCTTGAAAGTTTATACACCAAGTTAAGTAAGACCTACAAAATTGTCCTTGTAACGTGATTGTTTTTTGTTTTGCATGCCCTCTGGCAAAGGGCAGTTGGTTTCCAGATTATATTCATTCTGTCATACTAAGCACTGGAGAAACATTATCTTTCCAACAGCGACAACATTTAAGTGACTTCACAATTTTGGTTGTTTGAGTCGCCGTCTTCTGTTGGAATACACTGTAGTCATATAAATGAAATACCCTTGAGCAAGGCGTTAAACACCAATCAATCAATTTTGTTTTGCAGTTTTTACTTTGAATAAGGTGATGTCTTCACAAAAAGAACTAAGCTTTTAAAAAAAAAAAATATTTCAGTTTAAATTAAATTGTTTGCATGGCGATCACAGAAAGAGAAAATTAGCTAAAACTACAGAACCTTTGCAATTTGGTCAAACCTGTTTTGCATGACGCAACTTTCGTAAGTCTATTGTGTTTTCACATAGTTTGAATGGTGCTGTTTGTCTTGTATTTTCTCCCATTATAGTACTTACATCAATTAACTACCATACACCAAATCAACTGGACAAAGTTTTATTAGAAAAGATTTGCAGTATTCATTTGTAGCCTTAACAATAGTCAAAGCCCTCCGGCTAAAGAGCTTTATCTTTCAATCATACTCCGAATGTCTTCACTTTACAATGGAGAAACATTAATTTTCCAACCAACCTAAACCCTGAACATTTTAAGGATGTGTTAGTGCGGTTATTTTCTGTTGGAGTATAATGCCATCATATAATTAAAAATATTCTGTGTATTGATTAAACTTCTCGTATGCGTCTGGCTGTAATATTACTTGTACATGCCTTTATGAATCAATTTGAACTTTTTAACTTTCAAAAGCTTGATCGATTTTAGTTGAGTGAGTCGGGCTCTATAGATCACTGAAGCGGCATGCCATCGACCTCTATTTTATTTTGACGAAAACCTCAAATTTTGCTGGTACATTAATAACATATTTGTTTTCTAATGGTAATGTATTTGTCCAGGCCATTAAGTTGTTACATAAGTACATTGTACTGATTGAAGTGTGTTTAAAACTCTATATTTATCAATATAAAATAATTACATATCTTTTTCTTAATTTTTTCCATTGTTTTAAACCATTTTTTTTTCTCACTTTGCAAGACTTTTTTACATGAGATAATTTTGGTGGAAAATAGCTTTAATGTATACGTTCTGTTTTGTCCACTATATATTCTTATTTTGCAGTGAATTTCTGTAGGTTACCAGAAAAATAATTTTGCAAGAGGAGTAACTTCCCTTTTGACAAATTTGTCTCCCTTATATTATTTCCTGTGTGTTCTTATTGAGTTTTCCACATTTATATTTAATGAAGAATTTCAATTTATGAAACAACTGATCTCAATTAATTAAACTTTAATCGTTAGAATTTTTATGCTTTGTTTTTTGCACTGAGAACCGAAAAGTATATCATTCAAGTATTTATCAGATTTTTTTTTTGTCTTTTTAATTATTGATTTATTTTTGTAATGAAATATATCTAACAATCACAATTTAGCAGAATTTTGACCTTATTTAAGGTATGATTAAAATCAAAGTACATTATCTCTTAAAAAGTTTGCAAGTAACATTAGTATATCTTGAAGTGAATGTTTGAAGTGACTATCATATTTTTGTTTAATTTATGTAAAATAATTTATATGGCACAAGCTACTGGTGATATCATATAAGACAGCATACCATTCACAAACAATCAAAATATAAAAGTGTGTTTTTGGCAAGGGGGAACCAGTAGCGATGTTAAAGTCTTAAGTTCTTAACTGTCAATTTGTAAAAAAAATCAAATTGCACCATGTTCGACTTATCTGGTGTGCTTTGTGATGGGTTCAAAGGACCTATTTTGCAATGGAGTACCGGCTGTCCGCTACATGGTGCGCGAGTGAATGCACTCACGCCCAGCTCTGCTGTCGATACGTTCAAATGATTGCTTTTTACGTACACGTATAACAGTACCCAGTACCCACTTCACTACAAGGACATCTGGCGGACCAGTTCTGCCGGTACCCCATTACTATTAAAATTGGCATGCATTGTGTGAAATAACTTATAATACAGTCTAATATAACGAGGATAGAGAGAAGAAAAAAAAAATCAAACTAACAGGATCTAGAAGTATTAGTATGTAATCCAAAGAAAGGCTCTTCACCTAACAAGATTTTGCACAAAAATCTGAATAATCTTGTTTCAAAAGCACCATTTTGAATTCTTTTTTTTGTCCAAGCTCAAATCTCAAGTTTTTCAGGTTTTTTGTTTGTTTGCATTTATTATGTTTTATTGCCATCATCACATATGTGTACTCAGTTTTGCCATCATAATATTATGATGTATCATACTTCATTAATATATTCACCCATGACCTCATTATGTATATGTATATAAATATGTATGTATTGCCTTTGAATATTTTACATATCCATGTTATATCCAAAATTGACATAGCAGTCACAAATTTGACCAAAATTTAAGAGCAAAATGTGCTTTGGTCGTGTATGTATAGGCTTGTGTAACATTTATTTTGAAAGACATCTTGAAATGATCTTAATTTATAATAATTATTATATTTGTAAAATTCAAATTTCGAAGCATTCCTCTCTATTGAAGGCATATTAATTTAAATGTAATGAATTTCATATAAGTTATAATTATTTGATATTTGTATTGTAGAATGTGTTCAACTGTATTAGAATTCCATTTTGTATTATATAGTCAATGTTGTCCTAATTTATAATGTAAAATCAATATGTTTATATTTACGAATCTTCAATAATATGTTTTGTCCTACTTTCCCACTCGTTTACAAAATTAGTTTGATTTTTATTTACAAAATGGCGTCCTTATGGCACCAACACGTGATGTCAAACCTTGCTCATTTCAGTGAATGAAACTTACTCGATTCCCTGTGACGTCAAGAAACTTACACAATATTATTGACGTCATGAATGTACAGGGTGTGATTGTACTTTTGTTTTGCTCATGTCATGTCGCCATGGAAATAAAGCTGTACCAGTTCGAAATGTAGTATTTATTCATTTTTTATCAGAAATCGACGGTTGGTGGGAGAATTTTCTGTACTTTGGTGCTGCTCTCTGAGCTAAGTGGCGTCAGAAAACTGTTTTGTTGTGGTGTCCTGTATTTCCTCCTATAAATAAACTGTGGTGTCTTCCAAGTTGATTTGATTTGGGGTTTACACCACATTTAAGGTTACTTCACTTATACGACTGCGTGCCAGAGTCGTTTTTTTGAAGGGATCAGGGACTCCTCTTACACATTTCTTTGATCCAGTTTTTCGTCCATATGCATACTTAATGACTGCGCGCTTGTTCGTGTTCGTTAGAAATTTTTCTTGATATCTACCGTCTCTTTTTAATGTGTTTGCTGTGTATAAATAATGCTAATTGTACTTCTGTAATCCGAAGCAGTGACTATCGGATTGTTGAAGTTGCCCGTCAGCCAGATCCCGAAAAGCGTTATTCCAAACACCTTTGTCCAACCCGGGTAAGCCTTCAGAGGTGACTTTTAATTTTGATGCTATTAAGATAATTAATGGTCGAATTTATCCAGATTAATCCAACAGATACGTGACTAGCACTGCACACTACCTATTTATGCCTAGTCTATGATGACAACAGCCCACGTTTTAACCTTAAATCCAATTCCCAGCGAGCGCTAGGTAAAGGCTCCTGCTTATTAAGTTATTGAACCAGATTTTTGAAAATGGCCGCCATCTTGATGTTTTCGTTGACAAATTAAATTACTTTTAAAATTTTACCAATGCGTGAGGTGGTCATTTTAAACATATAGGCCTACAATTATCTCAGAGAGTTCAATTCTTCCGAACAGAATTGAAAATTAATTGGAAATGTTGAAATCTGTAAGTGTAAAAACTTAAAATTACATTTTTTATATTCAGTAGGCCGACTGTATATGGATTACTTAGTAGACTTATAACCATACTCTATATCTAACTACTGCTTAGCTACAGAACTGGGCCATGCTAAAACATTGTAATTCCCGCATCGTACAGATCAATGCGGAGCACAATTTTGAAACTTACCGTCTTATTCGATGCTTATTATACATTTTCTCCAATTCTTTGTGTAGTTTTTATAAAAATATTGTATTGAAGTACTTTCTGAGTCTGAAAAACTCGCTAGGCGGCAGTAATTTCAAAGCAAAAGTCGAGTAATTGAGGGAGATTTTCGAATTTGGCCGCCATCTTGCTACCCTCATTGACAAACAAAATTAGCTTTTACATGTTAGTAATGCGCGAGGTGCGCATTTTTGATACAAAAAATATATCTGAAAGTTCAATTTACCAATAAGAATTGAACATCACTTAATTGGACAAGTTAAAACCAATAAGTGCCAAAACTAAAAATTACACATTTTTGTTCTGTAGGCCTAGGCTACTGTTCTGTATCGTTATATATGGATTAGGCCTACTCTGCAACTAACTACTGCTATGACCTTACTTAAACATAATCATTAATGACAACCCATGGATAAAACACCGATATTATTAAGCAAGCTTAAACAATGTCTGCCAGATGACCGACGCTCCATATGTCTACGTATTCACATTTTGGGAGTTTTAAATGTGTTGGTCGACTAATAGTGACACATGGCAAAATCAGCCGGCATATTTGTCGGATGGTGTTCAAGTTGTAGCTGCTCCCTTCGCCTATTTGGCTTGCACGTCTTCATAAAGTAGGGTAAGAAAACAAAAAGGTAAAGTGAGAGTAGATAGACTGCACACAACAGTTTTGAAAAATGGTCTTCTGAGTTTATGGTTTACATTCAGTATCCCGTCAGAGCCAATTGGACCCTTACATTCTACAGTGGACTTGTCTTGCTATATCGACGATATCGTGTTTATTACATTGACTATTATTCAAAAAACATTTCTTCAGTTTTATAAAGCCCATATGGTTTATGTGGCCGCTACAATGGCATTATTGATTACCGCTAATTGTTAATTTTACAGATGTATCACGCCAAGTCCGCTATACAATTTGAGGTATCTGGCTCTAACAGGTTACTAAAAGTTATCCACAAACTCAGAACACCATTTTCCAAAACTGCTACATGTGTGCAGTCTATCTACTCAGACTCACTTTGGTTTCCTTGTTTCCTTTCTCTTCAATTACGGTGTAAAACCCCTTTCGAAACGATAAACTTAAAACATAAGTTTCACAAACAATAACTAATAATGTTCTGCTGGACAAATATTTTATACTTATTTACTTATCTGTCCAGCAGAACAGAATTAGTTATTGTTTGTGAAATTATAGTGATCCTGGATGGTTTCATAAAAACATAACTGTTATCTTTTCTGACAATTTTTCCAGACGTTACACCAGTCAAATCAAATCTATTTCCATGTCTCTATCGTGATAAATCTGTTAGTTGTCGACGATTGATACGCCGCCATTGGGCCATGCCTGAGGTATATTTTACTGTATTCTTTAATTCCATTATTCCTTCGTTTGTTCAACCATTGTTTATAATTGATTATTGACTTTGCTCAGCCTGAAGGACAGGAACATAAATTAGTGATATGTATATCATCATGACAACGAATACTTATAGGGGAAAAACAAGCCTTGGTTAAATAACAAGTTTAAGGCATTATTTCTTTGTGTTGGTTATGCTGATTTAGAATTGCAATGAGATTAAATGTTTAGCTGATCAATTTTTATTGGGTCCCAACGGCTGTTCACTCAGGAAAGTTACGCTCCTACGCAGCGGCTATTGATACATACATCTGCTACAGACCAGTATACCTGGACTGTAATAGATGTTATGTATCAACAACCGCTGCGTAGGAGCGTAAGGAAAGTATAGGTCTATTCTATGTGTTCTTGATTGTCAAAGTCTATTTAGTATATGGTTAGAACTCATTTTGCCGCAAATCTAGACATCTCCACCTGGCAGGGGAAGGTTACTTTAACTTGTAAATGAACTCGCATTTGTCAAATGATAATGTTTTATCACGTTTGTAGAAAATCTCTCCGTAATTAAATACTTGGTCGACAGTAAGAATTACCCGACGTGAGTAGTAGGAGAAGTGCGTTTCGAGTCGTGGGGGAGCGCTAATGAGATAGAAAAGAGCGGCTTTTGTGGGTTGTAGCTCCATAAGAAAGCTGAGCAGGCGGAGCTGTCGGATTGTTACCTCTGTTACCTCCACGGCATCTAGACTGGAAGTGGTGTGTTGCGCATGCGCGTGTTGATTTGATTGGTGGGTTGTGGTCACGTGGTTGTTGTTGTTATCGGCCATTTTGTTGTTGTCGGCCTTTTTGTTTTTGGCGGCCATTTTGTTTTTGGCGGCCATTTAGTTTTTGTCGGCTATTTTGTTTTGAAGGGGGCGGCCATTTTGTTGTCGGCCATTTTGTTGTCGGCCATTTTGTTTTTGATCGTCTGCTCGCGCGTTGCATGCTGGGTAGTGGCGGGAGTTGGGCGGGAGATGGGTCGGAGCTGGCCGGAGATGGTCGGAGATGGCCGAAGTGTGTGTGAGGTCACAGAGGTCACGATGACGTCACGGGATGACGTCACAGATCGTTGGTGTGGTGTGTGTTTGTTGGGGGTCTGGTGTTTTGTTTGTTTTTATTTTTAATAAAAGACACAACATAAAAGGGGGTGGTGTGGAGGATTTTATAAACAAGAGGGGGAGAAATAATAAAAAAGACGATGACACAATTAAAATGTAGACATGAAAAAAGGGGAAACTAAAGGACGAAAAAAGAAATCATTGTAAACGATGAATAAAAAAATAGAAGTCGGAATGAACTTCACACAGTTTTAACATAGACTATCACACAGTGTTTTAAAATGCAAAGATGTTTAGATCTTTTTCGGTAGACTTGGGTGGCCCTGAAAAGGGCCTTTGGAACGGCGTCGAGCCTAGTAACCTGTGGAGAAGGGTTTGACTTTAGCCTGCCTGGTCCTCTTGATTTTCCCGCAACAGTCTGTATTGTAGTCCGTTGCGGGGGCTAAATGGTCGACGGACCAGCATCTCCAGCAGTTGATGGTTTTTAACTCGACGCCTGGTAGGGGATGGTAATGCCCCTGGCAGCATTTGAACATGACAATCTTTCTATCGGGCTTTGACCAAACGAAGGAGATGGCGCTTTGACAGTGGCATTCACAGAACACCGTCCCCCATTCCTGGGGGTTGTGCATGGTGAATGGAGCAAAACGTCGTTCTAAATCTGTCAAGTGCACCTCA
>JAVFBZ010199394.1:0-13905 GCA_032466195.1 Katharina tunicata | reverse complement strand
CATTGCTTGAAAACGATCTTAGTATCTAGATCGAAACGTCGCCTACCAATATATCCAGAAGTTGAAAATCCATCTCATGCGTCATGTCTTTGTATTTTATGTTAGTTCACTTGACAATTAAAAACATGACAACAATATAAGGCGCCCAGAATTAACTTTTAAACGAAAATATTATAACGATTCACTTTTTAAAATGTAGTTTCAAAGTTTCTTTTATTTTATTAAATAACTTTGAAGCTTTTAAGTAAATGTTAACGTTTCCTTTTAGAAATAAATAAACAAATAAATAACAATGTTTTCCGCATTCGAGCCTGTAAACATAACGTTATCCTCCTCTCTCGTAAGATGTCATGTGATAAATTGACCCAATAGATGAACAGATGCCTAAAATACGTACACCCCAAATTGCCCTGCTAGAGTTGGCACAAAACTGTGACCTTTTTAAGTGAATATCTGGCAGTGAGGTCAAAGGTTAACCGAGATCTATTAAACTTACTTGGATTAAACTGAACGGGCGCGTATAGCCTGTCATCGATACATTGGAACAAAGCTTGATCTAGCTCACACAGTCCAGATAGCGTCCTTAACGCTCTTCATGAATCTAGTTAGCGTTGTTCCCTATGCAAAGATTGGTTAGATTTCTCAACTAAAAGTAGGCAAGTTTTTTTTATCTATTACTCTTGTTATTTATTAGTTGTGTGAATGTGTCACAAGTCAAATGTGCAGGACTGCTGTAAAATTCCTACGTGCGTTTAAATTAAAATCCTCATAATTTGTTTAAATTGTTCCGAGTTTTGGGAGTTCGAGTAACATCAAGGGAGCAAAATAACGATCTCATTTCACCAAACAAACAAAAATAAACTTATGCTTCTGAAGAGATACGTAGGTCGTGTGCTAAAGATGACTGGAAACAATAAAACAAACTTTCCAGATTCCAGGAAATATTATTTCTTATTGTCGGTGGTTTGAGTCAACGACAGAAATGTCACTTCTATTCAGCTTTTAAAGACATGTTGTTTCGTAAATCAACGACACTTAGATCTCTTTGTATATAATACAGAAAATAAATAGCATTCGTTACATATTTTCGGGACCACATAGTTTAAACAATATTTTATGGACGTTAAGGATTTTCGGAACCACATGACCTCTATACTCGCAATTAGGGGAATTCCACAATATCACCATAGGCTCCAGGAAATATTATTTCTTATTGTCGGTGGTTTAAGTCAACGACAGAAATGTCGCTTCTATTCAGCTTTGAAAATGATGCTGTTTCGCAAATCAACGACGCTTAGATCTCTTTGTATATAATACAGAAAATGAATAGCATTAGTTATTTATTTTCGGAGCCACAATTAAGGGAATTGCATAACTTCACCATAGGCGTTCTAGCCTTAAATCTGACTAAAACTAATTTATTCATTTGAACATCGAAACCAATCAGATTTGTTTGATTATGGTTTTATTCCAGAATTTGCCTGTCCTGATATTTACGATGTACGATTTGTAACAATGGCAAACATCAGTGGCAAGTTTCTCAAGGATATGATCAGTGAGATGTATTTGGAATAATTTCCACTTTGGCCGTGTCATATATCGATGTAACAGACTTTACAGATTGCATTTACGCGATAAGCAAGCAGGTTTTGCGGGGCATTTCGAACCTATCCCGGGTACAGTGAAGGGGACTCAGCACTACAACAATCAAACAACCAAACCACGGCCCTTGCAGCAAAATTAAAAGAATCATAGATGTAACAATTATACTATTTATTTATTGCTGACCTTATTGATTTTAACTTCTTTGCTTTAAGAACACATGTTTACCCTTATTTATATCCTATGTATCGCTTACTGTTCTAGTACATTATATGTTGACGTTTTCGTCTGTAAACGTCGCTGTTCTTTGTCTTTTTAGAAAGGTGATTTAATCTGGTAAATGTATACTGACGGCCAAATCAAATGGAGACCTTTGCACGGACAGTGTCAAAACCAGCACAAAATGATGCGCGAGGGAAAAGTGACACATCTAAATCCTGGTCTCAACAAAAAGACGGAAGGAAACAAAGACAATCGCCCAGCTAAAGAAGCTGTGTGAAATCCTCTCATGACTGGGTGTTAAGCTCTCGTCCCTGAGAAAAGAGCATTTGAGAAGGCACTTTAGCATAATATTTTCCACCCTTGACTGAAAATACGGCGTGCGCGCGTAGTAACTTCTCTGAAATAAGGCCACCGCGCGAAAACTGCTGCGCGCATAAAATAATCCTCATCTAGCGTGAGAAAAAAGATGGGGGAATAATTGAATTACTGTTTGCAAAGATATGATGAGTGTTTTATCGGCCGATATATTTTGTTAAAGCCCAGTGAATAAACCTGAGTTCCCGATAGAGTACATTCCGAAGAATTCCAGTAAGCGTTATCTGCGATTGTCACGAAATTCGTTGTTAGATTTGTTTCTTTGTTTGATTAGGATTTTACGCCGTATTTCACTCATATAACGGCGTACCAGCCCAATGGTGGAAGGAAACCACCCTAACTCACGCTGGCAACAGGGAAGACACATTAGGACATTTATACAGGACGCAAAACATGACATCACAACAAATGGGCTGATAAATGCAATGCATTTTTTCAGCTGAGAAATTGCATTGTTTTTAATCGATTGATTCGGGGCTGCAGCATACAAAGGTATTATGATAAAAAAAAAAACACGTCAGCAGGGTTTCGGATTCAAATCTGAAAGCATTTTTGTTATTTATCTGATATGAATGTTTGGGGTTTTACGCCGTACTAAACGTTATTTCATTTATATGACGGCGTTCCAGCCCAATGGGTGATGGAAAGATAGAAGACGCCACAATAGCTTTACGGAAAAAAATATTTCAATGTTCAACCCACGGAGCCGCATAAAAAGGGCCAGGAATGCTTAACAACAAAACAAACGCGCTATTTGTAACGTCTTGATGGTCTAAACTTGTATCTTTCATCCGTGTTTGTCAGTCCAATATAGGATTTTAGGTTGGCTCACAGGCCATAACAGTGATACATGTTTCTCGTCAATAAAATATTTAGCGACTTGAATGTACAGCATCGATCATTTTCCGGGCAAATAGTTTACAGACTGTTGCATTGCTTCAGTTCCAAGAATCAAAGACATATGTCACGACAGGGAGTACAGTAACTGGGAACTATGAACAACAGAGATATGGTGAGCCACTTGAATACAAACCAGAACAGTGTTACCCATTTGCTGAGATATTGAGACTTACTTGATAAATTAAAAAGAAAAATCTGGCTAGGATCGTCAAAAGTACCCAAAATAAACATATTGTATCTACTATGTGAACAACTAACAACCTATCTTCTGTATGACATAATAATTATGTTGTTTGCTGATGAGACAAGAAATGTACAATCTTTCAGATATTCAACTGAATCTGTCACAACTTATAAACATCAACTCTTCAAACCGTAGCACATTTTCAAACAAGAATAATCAAATCCCCTTGCTGTTAGTGATATTAGCTTTAGTAAAAATCTACAGCCATCACGGGTGCCAATGACCTGTACGTAATTTAAAAGAGATTATTTAGGCTGGAAATAAGATTGTCTCACATTACATTTTGAAAATGAGACAGCAGACAGATGCTTAAATTGCTTACAATTACAGCTTTCATTCCCACTCTTCATTACCGTGGATGCTGGAGACGGGAAACAGACGTGTCAATGAATCTCACTGTCACATCAGCGGAAAAGACAATTGTCATTCCTACGAGGAAAGAGAAGATAATAGCCCACCAATTGACGCAAGACGCATATTAACATAATCTGAAAACAACAGAAAGTTCACCCGCTGATTAACAGTGTCCACGGGGAAATTGGCTGGCAAACTGGAGAACAAATGTGTGATTTCTGTTTTGAGTAAAATGAGAGTAAACATTAAGAAGTATTAAAATATCTAGGTATTAGCATCTGAACAATATTGACATCTAAACTTTTAATTTCATTTAACGTTGTTGCATAAACATTTTATTTGTATGTTTTTTTTTCTGTACACATTTGACGTTTAATGAATGTGTGGATTTTGCTATTACATGATTTCTTGTTATCACGTTTTATTAAAATGCACTTTTGAAGCGGTTCAGAAAACAAGGATTAGCTTTCAATTCAAAACAAACCTCGACATCACACTATGTTTTTCACGTTAGAAAATAAATTCCAACGGTAAGATTGATATTGTTTAATTCCGATGGTGGATCAACATACTATATGTCACAATTACAGATCATTGGTCAGCTTTTAATGTGGGAGGAAAACTGGATAGAACCCAGAAAACCCTCAACCTTCCGCTGGTAGCTGGCAGACCAACCCACATACAATCCGAGGGAGTGTTTGAAATCGCGGACTTATAGGTGAGCGGGATCTGTGGATCACAAGCGTGCATTATAGAAGTGTGCGGTCTAGACCTCTCCGCCACAAAGGCCCCAAAGTTTACGTTAATAACCGTAGTACAAGCCAACACATAATGCTGTGTGAAAGAAGACTGAACACACGTACTCAGCCAAATTCTTAAATAACTTTGTTCAACGTTTATTTCTAGTTAAACCACCGGTACTTTTATTATAAGCACAAATCTGATTTCATTTTTGTCAGAGTGAATGTACACAGTCAAATACAACAGGCAACCCCGGACAAGATCTAAAAAATGTAACAAGACTAAAACATATCTAGAGCCACTTATACATGCCGTATTTATATTTACTAAGTATAAATCACGTTTTAGAGGAAGATTTGTAACAACTACTCCGACAATACATCTATGAAATGGGAGTTTTCCGAGCAGAAAAGGGCGACCCTTTATCTGTCAGTGTAACCAAATATTTGATTTCTGTCGGCCGATGGAAAAGCCGTACTCTCCGTGCTTGGTCGCTCGAGCATTGCCGGGCCTTGTGTTGGTAACATGGCTATAGTCGCAGAAGCTAGTCCTTCCTTTGTACTTCTTTATTTCTGGCTGATTCATTTGTCTGGGTTTGAAGGCAGATGCCATAAATAAGTCATGAAGAAGTAACTTTGGTCAGAAATAGATTTCACAGACAGGTAACTAACGTTGGCTCCGATGTTAATATTTTAAATCCGATCAAATAACAAATTATCTTTAAAATAGGATTATTTTGTGGCTCTTACATAGTTTTCTACTGACCTTGACAAGAATTAAATATTATTATAACTTCCAATGGATGGGTAGTTAGATAATTTTTGTGGGATAAGAAAAGTGTGATTTTTCAAAAATTATTTTTTGTTGGAAATAAATAACCCTTTACAATTTCTTATAAAAAAAACCCAGCCCAACATTTTTCTTTCCGCGTGTAGCTTTATGTACTGTTTCTGACAAATACAAGATATTATCAATCTTTCAAACATAATTGAACGCAAATTCTAAACATCGACTGTTTGAAACTGTCAGCGCTTTCTAAATGGGTATAATCATTCTCTGAATAATCACCTTCAATTGCCAACGTCTCAAGCATTATCAGATATGCAAATAATATGCAACTAACGAATGTCAATGACGTTGAAGCTCGACCCCTGTGCAATTCAAGGGTGGAAATTTTCGTTAAAAGCAAGATTATCTCGAATTGATGATTCAAACGATTAATATTCCGACCCGTTTACGCGAATGCTGGAGACAGGGAGTAGTCGATGTATCTCATTGTCACCAAGGCGACAGAGACAAATGACATTGTAACAGGAAAAGAGAAAATAACATCGCTGAACATTGAGGCAAGGGTCTTATTATCATGGACCAAGGACAACAGACATTTCACCCATTGGTTAACAATGTGCTCCTAGAAAAGGCGCCCTGCCAACAAACTGGAGGGAAACATATCCAACCTTTATCTAAAGGAGATGAGAATGAACGTTAAGAATTAATTAATATAAAATGAAGTCAAAAGGTTGACACTTTCATTCCCAGCGAGCCAAAAAAAGCAATAAATTCAGAAACTGGGATCGAGCCAAAGATTTTCGTATGCACACAAGAGGTTAAACTGTAGAAAAAAACGTACTGTTCTTGGTAAAGATGGCCTATAAAAATCCCTGGAAAAAACAATCTAATGAAAATGAGAGTCAGAGATTACGTTTTTGGTTTCAAGATTTCCTTGTTTCTATTTTATGTTAATTCAGTTCACAATAAAAAACAATGACATAAATATAAGGAGTTCAGAATTAACTTTTAAACAAAAATATTACAACGATTCACTTTTTAAGACGAAGCTTCTAAGTTTCTTTTATTTTATTAAATAACTTTGAAGTTTGCAATTAAAAGTTAACGTTTCCTTTTAGAAATAAATAAACAAATAAATAACAATGTTTTCCGCAATCGTGCCTGTAAACGTAACGTTCTCCTCCTGTCTCGTAAGATGTCATGTGATAAATTGACCCAATAGATGAACAGATGCCTAAAATACGTACACCCCGAATTGCCCTGCTAGAGTTGGCACAAAACTAGGACCCTTTTAAGTGAATGTCTGGCAGTGAGGTCAAAGGTTAACCAAGGTCTATTAAACTTCCTTGGATTAAACTGAACGGGCGCGTATAGCCTGTCATCGATACATTGGAACAAAGCTTGATCTAGTTCGCACAGTCCAGATAGCGTCCTTAGCGCTGTTCATGAATCTAGTTAGCGTTGATCCCTATGCACTGATTGGTTAAATTTCTCAACTAAAAGTAGGCAAGTTTTTTTTTTTATCTATGACCCTTGATATTTATTAGTTATGTGAATGTGTCACAAGTCAAATGTGCTGGACTAAACTCCTACGTGCGTTTAAATTAAAATTCTCATAATGCGTTTAAATTGTTCCGAGTTTTGGGAGTTCGAGTTACATTTAGGGAGCGAAATAAAGATCTCATTTCAGCAAACAAACAAAAATAAACTTATGCTTCTGAAGAGATACTTAGGTCATGTGCTAAAGATGACTAGAAACAATAAAAAAAAATCCAGATTCAAGGAAATATTATTTCTTATTGTCGGTGGTTTGAGTCAACGACAGAAATGTCACTTCTATTCAGCTTTGAAAGAGATGTTGGTTCGTAAATCAACGACGCTTAGATCTCTTTGTATATAATACAGAAAATGAATAGCATTCGTTGTTTATTTTCGGAGCCACAATTAAGGGAATTGCACAACTTCACCATAGGCTTTCTAGCCTTAAATCTGACTAAAACTAATTTATTCATTTGAACATCGAAACCAATCTGATTATGGTTTTTTTCCAGAATTTGCCTGTCCTGATATTTACGATGTACGATTTGTAACAATGGCAAATATCAGTGGCAAGTTTTGTCAAGGCTGAGATAAATGTGATTTATTTGGAATAATTTCCACATTGGCCGAGTCATATATCGATGTAACAGACTTTACAGATTGCTTTTACGCGATAAGCAAGCAGGTTTTGCGGAGCATTTCGAACCTATTCCGGGTACAGTGAAAGTGAGCCAGCACTTCAACAATCAAACAACCAAGCCATGGTCCTTGTAGCAAAATTAAAGGAATCATAGATGTAACAGTTATACTTATTTTCTTAAATTGCTGACCTTATTGATTTTAAGTTGTGTGCTTTAAGAACACATGTTTATCCTTATTGATATCCTAGATATCGCTTAGTGTCCTAGTACATTATATGTCCTGGTTCCAATAAAAAGACGGAACGAAACAAAGACAATCGCCCAGCTAAAGAAGCTGTGTGAAATTCTCTCAGGACGGGGTGTTAAGCACTCGTGTCTGAGAAAAGAGCATTTGAGAAGGCACTTTAGCATAATATTTTCCACCCTTGACTGAAACTACGGCGTGCGCGTAGTTACTCGTCTGAAATTAAGCCATTGCGCGCATAAAATAATCCTCTTCTAGCGTGAGAAAAAAGATGGGGGAATAATTGAATTACTGTTTGTAAAGATATGATGAGTGTTTTATCCGCCGATTAATTTTGTTAAAGCCCAGTGAGTCCCCGATAGAGTACATTCCGAAGAATTCCAGTAAGCGTTATCTATGCATGTCACGAAATTTGTTGTTAGATTTGTTTGTTTGTTTTACGCTGTATTTCACTCATATAACGGCGTACCAGCCCAATGAAGGAAGGAAACCACCCTAACTCACGCTGGCAACAGGGAAAACACCTTAGGACATTTATACAGGACGCAAAACATGACATCACAACAAATGGGCCGATAAATGCAATGCACTTTTCAGCTGAGAAAGTGCATTGTTAGAAAATCGGCTGATTCGGCGCTGCAGCATACAAATGTATTATGATAAAGAACTGAAGAAAACATGTCAGCAGTGTTTCGGATTCAAATCTGAAAGCATCTGATATGAGTGTTTGGTGTTTTACGCCGTACTAAAAGTTATTTCACTTATATGACGGCGTGCCAGCCCAATCGATGACGGAAGCCACCCTAAGCAGCGCCGGCAACATAGAAGACGCCACAATAGATTTACAGAATAAAAATTGTCAATGTTCAACCCCCGGAGCCACAGCGTAGAAAGGGCCAGGGATACTTAACCACAAAAGCGCTATTTGTAACGTCTTGATGATCTAAACTTGTATCTTTCATCAGTTTTTGTCAGTCTAATATAGGATTTTAGATTGGCTCACAGTACCTCGTCAATAAAATATTTAGTGGCTTGAACAGAATCGATCATTTTCCGGGCAAATAGTTTACAGACTGTTGCATTGCGTCAGTACCCAGAATCAAAGACATAATTATGTCACAACAGGGGGTATAGTAACTGGGAACTATGAAAAACAGAGATACGATTAGCCACTTGAATAGAAAACCAGAACAGTGGGACTGGAGTAGAATACAGATCTGGACAACATCACGTCAACCAACGCCCCCCAGAATACCAAATATAATTAGCTACATCGAATGATATAACAGAAATGGAGATAGTAGACCTTATTTATATTCCCCAAAGGTACTCAATAACAGAATGTAAATAAATTTAATCGGACGCAAGTTTCAAGGGATTTGGAGAATTAGAAACACGTTCCTTACGCAACCAAAAGACTGTTTCCATGTTAAATGTATCCATCTGTTGCTTCAAGATGGGGATAGGAACTATGGAAAGCATTTCACTTTATTTCAGCATTGGAGTCCAGGTTCTGATTTAGCTATGACGCAACATTTCAATATCTTTTCCAATCTCATTATCTCGAAACACAAGAACAGTTTGAGACATTGGGAATTTTGTAGTCGCAATATGCACAGGCCAGTTGTATGTTCTATAACCCAATCTGCTGTGTGGACCAAAACAAGTCATACATATGTACAAACGGATAAGAGTTACAATTTCCAACTATATTCACAACACTTGCTCGAAATGGCTGCACCCGCCGGCACTCTCTATCACACAATTTAAAACCTCTATGTATATATAATCTGCACTAAAAGTATACATTTATAGATAAAATGAATGCAGACAACAGGAAATTTAAACGGACTATATTGCATAGTCCGTGCACTCACACTTCCCAAATATTTCATATCACCGAAAATTAACCATAACTTTGCATCTATCAAGCATTTGTGTTTTTTCTTCTCTCGACACTGCAAATGATTCAGCTGTCAAAATGCACACAAACGCGCCAGAAAAAATGCCTTATAAGCAGGTATAAATGTCTTAAATTATTTCCGAATACTTTCTTTTTAGGAGAATTTATTCCAAATTCATGAAAAACCAAAAACAATTGGCAATCGATCCAACACTATGTGATGACGTAAGCTCGATTCTGTGAGTCACTGGTCTTAAAGACCGCCTTATCGTTCCGGGTCATCAAGTAGTGTCCAGTCACCGTTTCGAGGTCAACGACATTGAAGCAGTTGGATTGGTTTATATTCGTGGGTGTCTGCGAAAACTGGAAGTCACGAGGAGATAAAGTTGTCGAGTCATTGGAAAAAGATTTCAGATGAGATTGAAGAGCTGATTGTGTCATTTAGATTGCAAATCTGAGTAAGATATGAGCTGATAACTGGGTATTTCATTTGGGCAATAAACTTCAGCTTAAATCAGCTATTTAATGTTAAATGCCCTTTACGTCCGCGATGTTCAGAACGTTCGACCATTCCAAGAAGCAACACAACAGCCACTCACGAGTTTTTAATTGAGAAACAACAACTTTTGTTTTTGTTTTTTGTTGTTGTTATAATTTATTTCCATGGAACGAATTTAAGTAGTCTCGCTTTACTACATTTTCCCATCAATAATGCATGCTATTCGCACATGAAAGTATAATTTTACGGGCCTCTTCGTGTTTTACCTGCGTGTTCACATGACAGATATCAAAATGGAAAGAATTTGTGTATTTCTTCATACTGAACATTAAATGTGGATTTTAAATAATTAAAAATAAAAATGACTATTTCATACGATTACAAAGAGCTCCTGGAAGCGTACTGCAGATACTGAATAGTAAGCATTTTGTACAAATTCAACTTGAATTTTACAACAAGCTCATGAGCAATGTCATCTTTATTTGACACCAAAAGCAAATCGTAGGTTGACTTCCATTTAACATTTCATTTACGCACTTTCGTCAATAAATAAGTATTATGGGATGATCTTCTTTGAAAACTACGGAATCGAGAGATTTTCTGAAAGGTCTCATCAGTGTCGATGAATCACCAGTCGTGGAGAGTGTTTACTGTTATGTCATATATCATTCCATGTACATCAACGCTCTCATCTAAGTGGTTTTATGAAATATGTGTACTTTATTGGTCAAATTCTTGATTTCAGCAAATAAACGATCATTTTGCGAATTGGTATTATTGTTTGAATTCTTTCAGCAATATTGTATTTTGCAGCCAAATAGTTTAGAGCTGAAGAGAAAAAAGCAGTTGACCGTCTCACTCTATTCGCGAACTTAATCATACCTGTATCTTTCATAAAACGTGATATCTTGGAGAGGGAAGTTGCCCATGTGCTGGAATTCATTGATTCACCCCAAATGCCGTTGGTATAATCGGAGTTTGCGCGAAATACCGGGGGGAAAGATTCCGAAGCACGAGCAATGTTGGCTAGTAAGTTGAGGACTTTAAGATCGGAGCAAGCAATTGAGCTCAGACACGCAAGGATGCTGTGGCGTTTTATTCTATTAGAACAAACGCGATGAGGTTTGATTCCCGTTAGGAAACGATGTTACTCAACTTAAAGAGTCTCTTCAATTTGTTTTCTAGAAGTGATTACATCAGCACACCGTCGAAGGTCGGGTGACTGGGTGGTTAAACTATTGTGTCTATTAAGGAGTTATTTGCACCTCCGATGTTGTACTGTGGGAAAATAACTCATGTTCGTTCACCAGGCAGAATAATTGAGGTAGGGAGAGGGAGGATGGTCTGTGAACGAAAAGCAATCGCGTTACACACAAAATAGCGTGGGGAGCTGTTTCAACTTCCTATAAGAGGGATTGTGAATACCTGGAGCTAACTAACTGGGGCTAACCAGCCTTCTATGCCTTCTCGACTGGCTTGCTGGCCACTTAGAGCTAGGGAGGGTCAAGGGTTTGATTACCGAAAGGGTCTCAGAAGGCCACATTTTCTGAACTAGAATCTGTTCAGTCTCAGAGTGTTATGCCTAAAAACGAAAATACTGCTAATGCTCACTTTCTAAACAACACAAAAAATCCATGCATTTTAAAATGGAAAGAAAAACAATTTCCCTTGCCTCCACCGGGATTTGGCCAGTAGGAACAACGCTCTAACCGACTGAGCCACAGAGGCCCGCGGTAGAACGACTAATTCTTCTTCTGAAATGTCAAAACACAAATCGTACATTTATTTTAATCCAAACGATATAAATACTTTGTCCTCGGCTACGGCCAATGTGTTTCGAGCTAACTTTGATGCTCTCAGTACCTACCACTGGAGGAACATTATATTTCCAACAGAGCTTACGCTTGAAGTGAACTCACATTATTTGGCTATTTTGATTCGATGTCTACTGTTTCCATGCACGGCCGTCATATAAGTAAAACACCCGTGATAAAAAGCGTTAAACATGATTGATCTAATCGATGAATCATAAATCATTCTATGTATCGATTTAGTCAATTAATCAATAAGTGTTATTGTATGGAATTAATCAATAGTTCATCAAAAAGTACATCCTGAGCATTTCACATATATCTGTAAGATATTAACGTTAATTAAATAATAAATGATTAATTAAATATCTTAATAAATACCAAGCCCTGTAAATAAAGGGTCAGTCTTTAATAAATCTCCCCCGTTTGACTGATCATTTAAAGTCGGGCTTACGACAGCATGGTTACAGGATTTACACAATAATTCAAGTTGGTCACCTTTTACAGGGATTTGGCGAAACTTAAAAGTTGTATGGTATGCCAATGAAAATTATTGTGCGGATAAATTGTAAACAAAGACTTTTAAAACCCAATAAAAACGATATGAAATGACAAATATTAACAGTGCACAATTGGTTTAATAAACAGAGACAGATAGTGGAATTCATGTTGATGAGAAATATCCAAATATTTTTTTTATTTTACTCTTTTATCGATTGATTCTTGTAAAATGTGAAGACAAATCGTACATTGATTTGAATCCAAACGATATCAATATTTTGTCCTCTGGCTGCGGCCAGTATATTTCGAGCTAGCTTTGATGCTGTCAGTAATTACCACTGGAGGAACATTAAGTAATAAAGGCAATTTAATTCCTCCGAAAAATGCGTCGAAGAAACACGTCGTTTGAATTAGGGCGCCGTGTTTAACACTTCATCCATTATTATATCTGCCACAAATAAAACATTTAGAGAGGTTAGAATGACAAAAACCTTTGTCATATGTTCATGTTAGTTAGTTTCACAACAATTTGTCTAAAAATCAGTGCAGGAATTCGAAAGGAATATAAAGAATTGCAGGAATTCCTTTTAGACAAAGACACATCTATCATTTATTCCAATTTCATGATTTACTTTGCATCCTCATTAAAAGCTCTCAAGAAAACCAAGCAAACAACAACATAAACCAGAGAATTATCTGCCGGTCAGGTCACAAGTTAACTGAGGCCAATTAAACATATGTAGATAAGTCTGAAAGGCCAGTATAACCCGTGACTTTGGTACAGTGGAACATAGATTGATCTTTTTGATACCGTACAGACAGTATTCTCGTTGTCATTCATGTAACATGGTATCCGCCCTATGTATGGATGGATTCGATTTCGCCCCCAAAAACAGACAAACTCACATCTATTATTCTTAATAGCGATCAGTTATGTGGAGTTTTCTCTCTCGATCAAAAGAGAGGGTGGGCCAAGTTAGTCGCCCTTATACGGGTAGTCTAGACAGAGTCTGTCACCTTTTCTTACATTCAATGCTTTTTTAGCCAGATGTAAGATGAGATAAAACGTTATAAAAGGTGATTGATAGTGTTATTTCTCACATATCAGTTTCTTCAATATATATAGGTTTGGGATGTATGCATAGCCTAACCGCTTTTTGAAAAAAGGTTATATATTTAACCCTTTTTTTCAATTTCATTTTTCAGCCGACTGCCTGACGATAAGGTGATAAGGTGTAGCGACAAGATATACGCAATCCTTTTGTGATTATTTGTGCTATGTTCTTCTGATAATGTCGCCCTGAATGTACTTGTCTCAACCCCTTATCGCAGGTATAGCCGTCATGTTGTTTTGATGATTATAACTGAAGCGTTGATCAGTAATAGGCCACAACGAATTCGTTAACGATCGAACAGTTTTGGCAAAATACCTAATACATAAGCTGATATCTCAAGTGTTAAATTCTCCAAACAAATCAGCTTCATAATAATACCCCGTGTCGGTTCCCAACCCCCATACAAGTCAGCACCATAACGATCA
>JAVFBZ010199384.1:0-13906 GCA_032466195.1 Katharina tunicata | reverse complement strand
TCGCATTATTAGTGTTCGGCGGCCATTTTGGACGCCATCTTGGATTTCATACCCTTAGAATGTTCAGAAAAAATGCCGCCCTTATTTTTTTTAAAGCTTATGATACCTTCTTACAAAATCAAGTGAGTTTTTGCTTTTAACAAAAAAAAAATACACGAAATTGCAAATATGCCTTCACTATTATGTTATATTTAGCCAAGGAAAATGTATCAAACAATATAAATATGCCGTTAATTGTGGTGCGATTCTGGTGCTTTTCCTAAACTTTTATTCAAAAAGCCCATACAACAGGGAGTTCCGAAGCCTGTTGCTCTCAGGCTTGTTTTAATTATGAAATCTCTTTGCATGTTGGGTTTCGTTGGCTTGTCCAGCTCGACTCCCGTCAGATTTTTTAGCTTATCTTTTTAGCAACACACCTGATGTAAATTTTAGTAACTTCCCATCTCCCATTTAAACCCCAATAACGGAATTCTCGTCATAAAAGTGTAGTAAGATATTCTTGATCAAAATGGATAATTTTATATTTCTCTTGCGCGATATCATGATTAAATCTCTTGTTACCAAGCCACGAATCTTTATTATATGCAATTGTGGATAAACTTTATCACTCTGAAAAAAACAACAAAACAAATAGACCATAACACGGATCTGTGTAACTACAATTGGTTATTTTGTTAGCAGAATATATTTACTTGTTATAATTCTCCTAGAGCATTTTCTTTTGTGGTTTTATATCGAGGAAACACATTTGAACCCATTATCAGACAGTATGGTTAATATAATGTTCCAGTCTGGTAATGTAGTTTAAGCTAATGCTTTTTTCCTTTCCAACGTAAGTACTCACGCTGAACGAGAATTAGTTAATAGGCCTTTAAGACAAATCAACACGTTTAGAAGCTTGTTGACATTAACTGAATCACAGACACTACCATCAATCATTTGTTAACCATAATTCTAGCCATAATCGGAAAGTGCCAAAGGTGTTGATTTGTCTTCACTTATTTTGTATCTTGTCGCAATAATATACACTAGCAAGGTTGTTATTGGGCAGGGACGAACATGTTGAGCAACGATTCATTTAACCAGTGGCTACGGATGTCGAAGCGTGGTTTGTACGACGTTTCTGTCAGGTTCTCCACCATAAACAGCAAAAAAATCGTCACATAAGTGAAATATACTTGAGTACGACTTTAAACACCAACCAAATAAATAAATAAATAAATAAATGTTCAGAGTCCAGATCCAACGAGGCCAGCATAACACAACAAGCCCTTCGGTTCAGCATGCTATAAATTATGGTGCTAGTAGTTTCGGACACCTCTGGGGTATCGTGGAGGTGAGCGTGTCTAGAACGGTGCTTTCGTTCATAATTACTTTACATGTATATCTATGAAATGATAACTTTAATTTTTTGGATATTTTGCTTTCATGACAGAAAAAGACCACGATATAGAACAAAACGTTAATTATGATAATGAAAAACCACGACACATCTTAGGTACCAGTTTAAAAACTGCAAACTAGAGTATACATTTGTATTTAGACCTAAATATTTCTTAAATGCGTAAGATAAATTTACTTTAAATACCTCAAGACGGATTCAAGAAGCCTCTCTCACGGACAGCAAAATAATGTCAACCAGAGCTACATGTTTAACTTTTTAACGAACAATTTAATTGACTAAAGACCTATTGTCGATGAGCTGCAGAGTTGTGGAGTTGCATCGATTTAGTCTTTACAATTCCAAAACAGTTCACTTCTGAATGCAAGACTTTTGTTATTAGCGCCGTCGAAAAATCTAATTGGACAACTTGAAAATCAACCAAAAGACAACAGGGAACTGGCTTATGGTAGTTAGCAAATAAATCAGGGTAACTCGTCAGTCCGGGACGGTTTTCAATTTACGAAAACTGTTTATTCTCCCTTACAGTTCAATTAACTGTTTGGAACTGTTCTAGCAATTTGAAGTGTTTATTCATGCCATTCGGAAATGTAGCAGCTCTTTCGAGGTTTCCGGGTAACTTTGTTCACAAAACGCACTGTTTAGGCTACAAAGGTAAACCGACTATTGATTTATGACCATCAGTCGCGAATTGCCCGCGCTACTAATGCTGTACCAATCAGAAGTTCTCGAATGTACTGTGCACATCACCCGTGACGTGAGACGATCATCGCCTTTTTGGCCGGAATTTTTTCCAGCTTTTTCCAGATTTAATTGATTGACAGTGTTATCTCAAGACAATATGATTATCACAACACAACCCGCGAAAGTAACAAATACAAGTGCTTTATTTAAAGATAAATAACCAACATATATTCTAAATATTAACGCTTGCTGTGACATGCGCGAAGTAGTCGTATCAGATGTTAAACGCCAATTACAGATTGAGGGATACACATTTTCTCTTTCTCAATCAAGTACACAGCAAATAATGTGGGACTATATCCAGTTTTTCGTCCGTCATTTATTAAAATTTGTTACTAATCGAAATAAATAAACTGAACTCATGGAACATGTTAAGAAATATCTTTTCTAACTACATTATTTCAACTAGGACCTAAATATTGAGAGATTTGACAAAGCCACAAAAGGTTAATGATCAAGATGTAGTTAATTGAAATCCACCCAATCCATTGAATAAGAAATGAAGCGAATCCGTTAAATGTAAAGCTTGGAAATTTACTTTCTGTTTTCTTTTACCTGTTGTCAACATCACCCTGAAACAAGTCCTGCGATAGATTTGTTGTAAAAATCGAACGAACTTATTTAATATTATCAATTTTCCAGATCATTACCCAAGGTACACCTTGATTATCATAAAAACAGCTTGAAGTTTATCGGACTGAGCAAGTAAATGATTCTGTCTAATCCGCTGAGGATAATTAACTGGGCTGAGGGCCGCGAGTGCTGACATGTGATGGGGCAGAGATTAGGACCATCAATCAACAACTCATACAAAACGTTTGTTTGTTTGTTTTCTTGGGACTTTACGCCTTACTCAAAGTTATTTCACTTAAATGACGGAATGCCAGCACAATCGATCGAGGAAACCACCGTAAACGACACTGGCAACACAGAAGACGCCATGATACATTTACAGGGAGGAAAAGCAGGATACCACAACAAATCGGCTTCCTGATGCACCGTAGCACACAAAGCACCAGGGCGCTGCAAGTTCCGATCCAACCACCTGCCAAACAGAACAACAAGCAGTACTAACCATGCGCTTTCCATATTTGTGTCACCAGGATTTATTGAATTCAAGTATTGTTGATGTGATTTGTGATTTTGATTGATTACACTCTTGTTTTAATATTGAACTGATCTTAGAAAATGATTTCAAAGTGCAAGGCAACAGAGACAGTGTCCAAATAATTAACCGTTCAAACAGAATCCGTTCAAAGGTTTCCAGTGAATACAGGCCATTATAGTCAACCGTTCAATTGAATAGGGAACTTGTCTTTATCTACATTTATACAACAATATATATTTTTGTATAAATGTAGAGAAAGAAAATTTGACTTGCCTCGAACTCGGGTCTGTGGCTAGCAGGGCCAGCGCTCTAACCGACTGAGCTACATAGGCTCATGATAGAACGTACAAATTTCTATCCAGGTAAAGTCTGTATATGTAAATTTTCTTTCTCTACATTTATACAAAAATATATATAGACTCAGATCTATCTAGAAACAGCTCTGGGAATTCATCTAGAGAGGATCACGGTAGAATCAACGAATTTTTATCCAGTACAACAATATAAATATATATACTCAGATCTATCTAGAAACTTGTCTCTGATAATTTATCTAGATCATGAGATGATTTCTCGGTTTTAATTAGTCAATATACCTGTGTCAGTATGATCACTCTTGGCAATAAAAACAATATATTGGTTGTGTAAGTCTGATGCACTTCTACTTCTGGGTACACCTTTAATCTAAGGCAATACGTTTTGAATAGACGTCTCTCAGATTGATATTTTATTTTACTTTCGGTGGATTCATAGGGCTGAACTGGACAATTATCATCTCGTTAACTGTCTGCGTGGCTTTATAGTTAAGAAAACGGAAGCTTGTACCCGGAACTGGACTGAATCTTGTGAAATCTCTTAGATCACATGACGTGATTTACAGGCCCTATTCTTACATTGATTCCTTGTGTTGAAAAGGATTTGTTCTGGACAGCATTACTGACACATTTTACAACACATTATTATGGATGAAAACTTCTGCATTTATTCCATGATAATGTTTCGGTGTGGATTTTTATGCCGTTATAACGCATTTTGCAATTATAATAATTTGGTATAACAATGTTCCCTTTGTGTGTTAAAATAAATAACTTTTAGAAACCTGAATAGTACGATGGACATACATTTTTCTACAGTATAGAAAGAAAACAGTCAAGCTTTTATCGGGTTAGCATATCCTAAATATTGGGACAAAGAAACCTTGATCCCTTTATAGTTTTGGCTTATTTTTTGGGATACGAACTGTTTCCACGCGATTCTCCTTTTTCCGGCGTGTTGACGTTTGCGTAGAGGAGGGCTTTTTACCATTTTATTTTGTGGCTGGGGTTGTCTTTACCATGGTCGGCTGGAGATGACTTTCCCTTGGATTTCCCCTTCAAATTTGTGTTCATTAATTCATGTTGCGATCGACCTTCAGGTTTCGCCAAAGTAACCCTTAAATACAATCATAATTTATTTATTATACTATAAGCCTATTTGTGAGTCTGCTTGATTTTTTCTGTGCTTTGGAATAGTGTTCCTGTATTGACCTTTTGACCAGGATTGTATTATACATTCACTTATATCGTGAACCTTTGTTTGTTGGGACTGACTGCTTCTGGATGTATAACGTAAAGGCAATCGATCTAATTCCCCGTATCTCCTTGGCCCAGACATAGTTCGACAGGGTCAATGGCTTATCGGATAGGTACAGTCTGAACACAAAGATTCAACGACATAGGAGACAATTATCGCAATGAACAAACGGTCTTCAACTGAAGGACTTCGATTTATTAGGAAATGAACTGACCAGCAGTGAATGGTCATAAATACTGTTCAAGAATCGTTATCACTGCTCATTAGAGACCTTGGCCGGTGACTTTGTCACCAGAGTCTATAGACTATAGACACTCTGTCCAATTCAAACACTTTTAATATGCTAACCGAATCTTTACAGACTCTTAAGCGCTATTGAATCATTTAGAACAATTTCTTAATGAATTAGAAAATGTCGTAAAGCTATGATTAATGAAATGGTAGGTGTGTTTATTGGAGCATGATAACATCGATGTAATTGCACACTATTATTTCATACCGACTGAATGGACAGAGGATCTTTCGACATCATGTATATGATTGATTGTTTGGTGTTTATGCCTGCTTTGAAGTCATCTCACTTATTAGACGGTGACATGTACCAACAGAAAATAGCCACAAATACACAGCCAGAAAATGTGTAGTGTTCTGTTCTGTTCTGTTGTCTACTTCAAAATTAATGTTCCTCTAGTACTAAAAAAAAACAGAATTAGTATCTTGTTTAAGCGGCATTTAGAAGCTGGGTACATAACACAAACATGACGACTAAGATGGGCTCTCAACTTTTGGGTATATTGATAAGCGACGTTTCGGTCTAGATGCTAAGATGATTGCTTGAAAACGGTGTTAGCATCTATGTCGAAATGTCACTTATCAATATAACCAGAAGTTGAAGAATGAATATGCACGAAATATACCGCAACACAACACAATACGACGCAAGTGATTTTATCAACCCGTCCGGGCATCGGGATCAATGTTTTCCCACAGAACTGTGTCCGGATCTCAGCAACAGAATGAAATAGAACCGTATGCTAGAGATCAGAACGTTTTACTATCCTTTTAAATCATGGAATTTTAAGATAGTCGTACAATGCGCTATAACTTTGAATAAGATATCTGATTATGTTACTTGAAGATATAGGACACAGCTAAGTGCCATGTTTTGTCAGTGAGCAATGAAATGACGCGGGAATCAACAGTAGTACGGAACGCATGGGTGAGATACTAATTATTAACTTTCAGGTGAACAGAACCATGACTGTCATTATGCGTGTGCTTCGTCTTAGCAAAATAGAAAAGACTCTCTCCGCTGCCGACACAGAGCTACCCTTTTTCATATATTGTTTCTTACTAGCAATATCATGACAACGCCAAAATAATTGTTAGCCAATGTCTCAACTTCAACATAAATGGTTTGTTTAATTTAATTTCACCGAAATCACAATCTAAGTTTTTTTTTCTCAGATAGTCCAAAAAGGGTCTTTATGAAAACATTTCCAATGTTTCTTTTAAATATTACCCTGACCATTGAATTAACCCGTTTTATAAATATTTAGTAAAATCCTTCACAAAAATACAACGACGAGAGATTAACAGCTCATGCGCTGATACTTTGACGAATAGACGAATTTCAGTGGTACAGAAAGGTTACTCACATCCAAATAGCAAAAGCACTAAAAATGAACAGTCAGGACACGTATTATTAATTAGATTAAACTTAGTTTTGTTAAATTAATAGAGTAGTTAGCTGGCACTTTTCTCGTGATAGGACAGATTATATGAATGTGTTTTCCTTTCGTTATTTCCTTTTGTATGTTAACGCACACCTACCCGCTTTTATCACTGAGATCAACAAACACTCCCACAATTGATGATATTTTTACAACATAAGAAATGTGGTTTGAATTCTGTTTATGTTTCATAACAAATACAGATTATAATGTTCACGCTAAACACGTCTCCGTTTAACAACATACACTTGTAAGTGCCTCATTTCACACATTTTTCAACACCGTATATCTGGTGTGTGTGAAGGCAAAACGTAAGAGAAAAGGACGATTTCTGCGTTTTTGACGAAGGCAATAATAAAAAATGTATCCTCAAATTACTACACAAATATGATGGGGTATTCAATCAATATTTTTGAAGCGATAATTTGGATTTTTTCAGGCGATATTTTTTTCTCAAACAAATTGTTTCCAAGTTGTTTAAAGTAATAAGCGATTGATGAAGCTCTGGTGATATTCACCTATTTAAAAAAATAAATCCGCTACATAGATATGACATTTTGCAAATCATGATTCGTTAAACGGATGGAAAGTTTTTAGTGGCTTACCAATATGTAGCGAGGAAAATATGTTTCCGGAAAACGTCATGTTATGGGTGAAGTCCAATGGGCAAATCGATGCTTTCATATTTAATTTATGCAAAATGTTCTTCTTGTTGTTCAAACAGGTTACGAAATTGCCATTACGAAAGTAGTGCCAGGATTTAACATGGTAAATAACTTAATTTGAAGAGACCGCATGTCAATGTTCGATACAAAGCATTAAACAAACCGATTTGCTCTTAACTACATCACGCAATCTTTTCTGCCACGAGTGTGTTTGTCTCGTTATATCAACAGGCCTGTAAGCCAAAGTTATGTCGGCTGATACAATTGATTTCGCGAGACATATTCCAGTCCCGGGTACATGCTACTTTAAAAAAAAATATAACATCACATGGGAAGTTAATATAAAGTTAATATGACAACTGTCCTATACATGTCTGTCTTGTCCGAACCACACAATAGCGCATTTAGTTATAGTTATAAAATAGATATATGATATAAGTTTGCAAGGCTTCATCTTTTGTATACAGATAGATCTTGTCGTTGTGGCAAGACGGAAATTGTCAGAGTAACGTAATTGTATTCTTATCATCAGAGTGTCTAAATTTGTCTGCAACAACAGATTAATGAGCCATACATAATCCTTAAGTAACAAAAACTTGACGACTGAGATGGATTAGGGACCTTTCGGCCTAGATGGTAAGACTGTTTTCAAGCAATAGCAACTAGGCTTTAGCATCTAGGACGAAACGTCGCTTATCCATATACCCAACAGTTGAAAATCCATCTTAGTAGTCATGTATTTGTTATGTAACCAACTTCTAAATGTCGCTTAAACATGAAATCCTTAAGGATGTGTGTTTAGAACTTTATATAAATGTGATACTGATTACACGTAAGCATGAATCGTGTGTTTCAAGTTGTAAACACACATGTCCAGAAACTGTACCTTTATATCTCGTTTAATGCTTTGTACAGTAACCATTCCTACATTTACATTTTCAGCAGTCGGGACTCTTTTAGGAGATCTCTAAAGCAGGTTTTATTTCCGTAATTGCTGTTAGTTTAAACCACTTTTTTGTACTATTGTACAATTTTCGTTTATTTGTATGATTTTGGATTTTAAATACTTCTGTTTTATTGCTAAAATTTCTTTTCTTCATTCTTCAAAGCTGAAATCTTATCAACTGTATGCATTGTATGCATGTTAAGCCAGTAAGTGAACTTTGATCTGATGGATTTCGAATCAGAATCAATAAATGAGTAGATACATAAATATAAATTGCTCAATTATTATTTGATATCAAATTGTTTTACTGGTTATACCAATTGTAACTGATATAAATGTCAATTCTCTGTGATATACATACATATCAGACATATTTATCATATCGTGTTCACATCTACTGTTTTATTAGTTTGCCCTGGCTTTTCTCACCCAAGAGAGGATGGTCCACGCCATTCTTAATTTGTATTCATAGCTAACCTGATAGTTGTTTATAAAGTACAATAAAATACATAATTATGGTGAATCCTCGAATTTCGCGTAAATTAAAGATAGAACAAATAAGTAAATAATAAAATATAGGACAGAGAGACAGAACTGTCAAGGCCAATATGCACCCACATTACCAAAATTACCACCGGCACCATATATTGGAAGACAAAGATGGTTTTCCTGCACTAAATAAATTCGACGAAAACTATTTTTTTTTTTTTCCTTGTAGAAGACAATAATTATTTAATTTGCCTTGTAAATCAACGCTGGTCGTTAAAGATTCTACTGATGATAATTTTATATTTCATTTCCCCGAAAGTTTTTATATGGGATACAATACAAACATAGGTATACATGTTTCAAACGAAGACGAGGAATACACACTGCTTTCCGGTCATATATCCATATAACATAGGATGGATCTATGAAATTGATTGCCATACATACAAGGACGAGTCTTTAAAGTTTGTTTGTTGGATTTGTGTTTTACGCCATATTTAAGTCATATGACGGTGTGCCAGCCCATTAGGCGACGGAAACCATAATAAACGATGCTGGTAACATAGAAGACACAAACAATGCATTAACAGGACAAAAAGCAGGACCCTACGACAAATCAGCTCCCTGGGAAGGAATGCACAATTATTCTGAATATCAGTTCTGTAAAACAATGGCTAAGGAGATCGCATTTTTTTTAACGAGGGTTTTCCCATACACCGGCCAAAACATGGCACCAACCATAAGAGTATGGCGTTAATTACGTCAAGTGTAAATTTTAAAGTCCACAAGCGACATTATTTACCTGTTCTTGTAACCATTTATGATAAAGTCCAAATGCAGTCATTAAAAAAAAAAAAAAAAAAAAAAAAAAAACCCACCCAAAACAATAAGAACTGACTTTCAGATAGATGTTTCAAAATCGTTTAAAACCACCTAAACATGGAACATATGTGAAAAAAACTAAAACAACCAATCAATGGCATAGCACAGATGATTGGCATATGAAAGTATATGCAAATACAGTAATTCACATTTTTCGGCAAATATTTTTGAAATCACGAATCTTTACCATCGATTCATATCAGCTCGGAATTAAAGTTACAAATAAACGGAGCTATAATTAAATGAAGGCCCAATACGCCTTCAGCAGAGTTGGCAGTCATTTTAATCCAATGTTGTACAATATGTCAAGGCGAAGTCGACACCTCAACCTTTTTTGTAACCAAAGTTCTTGCCAGATAATAGCAAGCAGTTGATTTGATATCGTTGAATGAGAAAGTATTGATGTATTGTCTAGATTTGAAGAGAGAACAGAAGTTTTTCCACATCTGATGAAGAAAATAATCTGATTTCTCCTCTCAAAAAGAGTAAGCTAAATCAAGTTCAATTTGAGCGTGCTCGGAATCAAGAGAATTGTCCGAAAGTTTCTTTAATATTGCATTGTTTTCTTAACATGATCAGAGTATCACAGATAAGTCCGAAGATTAAGGTTTACACTGTATCAGTTGCCCTTAATTGTAAATGAAGCAGGGCCCTTTGTAAACTGGGTTTGGGTCGTTTTTGATAATCATCTTCTTAAAAAAACTGATCTTTATAAGATAAAATCTAGGGTAGATTTTGTAAATACTAGTACCTCAAACACTTTATATTGCAATTTAGAGATTTGTTATCTTGCTTTTAAGAAGCCTACGATATCCGTTACTGAATATTATGCATTTGAAATAAGTTACAGTAGTTGCCGTTGTACATGAAGTAGTTTTGCGGTCACGCATCTTCTACCTCAATTCGCATCAGTTCGGAATTAAAGTTATAAAAATGGGGTATAATTAATGAAGATCCAATACAGCACAGTTTGACAGCAATTTCAACTAAATTTTGCACAACATGTCAAGATGCAGTCGATACCTGAACCTTGTACGTAACCCAATTGCTCAAAGGATAATTGCGTGCAGTCGAAAAACTACTGTTCTGAGAAAATATATTGAGTTAGTGTATAGATTTCAAGAGAGAAAAGTCTCCTTACGCCTGACACAGTAGTCAATCTGGTTTCTGATCGCATAAACAAGTTACCTAAGGCAAGTTCAATTTGAGCGTGCTGAGAATAAAGAGAAACGTTTGAAGGTTTCTTTACTATTAGTGGTAATCCGGGATTGAAGAATTTATTACGGTTTTTAATTTCTCACCCAATAATTGGTTGCATTAAAAAACAGACTTTCGTAAGGTAATTGGAATTGACTATCACAATTTATTGGACAAAGTTGGTTCGTGCCATTTACGACGAAGGGATAAAAATGTGTAAAGTTTGACAATGGAATTTGATTAGTGGTTTAAACAAACAAAGACAGCAATCTAACTAAAAGGATCACAATAAAAAAAAAAAAAAAAACAATATTAACTAGAAGAATACAATAGGCAATTTCCAGTAGAATCGTATATCAGTTTAATGTGTTTTTTTTTTTCTAAAAGAATCTGCTTTACATTGTTGATGTGGTTATCTTCGTCCGGGAAGACGAATATTAAGACAAGTTACATAATAATGCTATAATAGGACCTGTAAGTCAGGTCATGTGATGAAAGAGATTTCACATGATTCCGTCCGGTTCCGGATATACATGCTTCATTTTTATTTGTAACAATTTGTAAATTTATTTCTAAAAACGTGACCATTGCCCCGTCGCTAACTGAACAAAAGGTTGAAGAATACCCATTCTGAAAGACTACTAATCTAAACAGAGCGTCACAGAGAAAGATGGACCCGGAAGTATAAATGAAGCCAACGCGATTCACAGAGCCTATTTGTGACATAATGATGTAAAACTGCCAATACGACGTCTGACACATATTGATTTACCAAATGGACTTTACCTCTACCAGGCAACCATTGTACACAGTCACTTCTATAAACAACTTTTCTAAAAACGTGACTGGCGATGTTTTCATTCAGCTTCTTTAATGTATCAATATGTACCAGAGGAGGTATTTCATATAAAAAAGTTGAAACTGTGAAATATAATATATATATATTTTAAAAAATTGTCTGATGTGATGTGTGACTACTCTAAGAACTGGAAATCCAAAATCAACATACAAAAAACTTATAGTGTTGTTTTCGGTAGGAAGAATTATTTTCGAATGGAAAATTGCAACGGGAAATATGAAGGTTGTAACACAATTCACTTGTGTACAACCTTAATATTATAATATACAAGTAAACCACAAGCCCTATTGGGCAGGACAGAGAAGTTTGCATGTTGTTAGACAATGGAAGTTTATCTTTCTAGGTATATTGGTAAGTGACGTTTTGACCACGACGCTAAAAAACAAACTTACCATCAGTCGAAACGTCGCTTATATACCCAGAAATTGAAATCCATCTTTTTCACATTTTTGGAATACGAGTTTAAACAAAACGCTTAATGTGATAGTAAATTGGAAATACGATGGTCACACTAATATTGTTGTAGGAGAAGGTTTGTTGACCTTAAAACATTGACAATGTTTTCTTACTTTATTGTAAATGTATCTTCGGAATGCCTAAAATCGCCCCACTATTTATATATGTGGTGAATTGGGTGTCTTCTATCTAGCAATTTCATGCAAAAAGCGAATTATGGAATTTTGGATTAAAATATGTTTAAACAAAAATGGAGCTACATTGCATTTATCATATATATAAAGTATACGGAAACAACACAACAACGCATATGACCAAAACAGCATTTTCTAGAATACTACAATTTGCGTCATTTAATTTATAATTTCTGGCGAACGCCAACGCGTTTGAGGATAAGTTAACGGTCGTTATAAGAGGCAATAGATACAAAATATCTCTACTGGCATCATGTTCAGAAACTCGTCCCGGAGCCAACTAGTTTTTTATAAATGGTGAGAGATTTTACTTTTTGAAACACCTAGAATTACATGTACATATACAGACGCGCCCACACCAAAAAGCAAAGCCTAGTGAGCTATCTCCCGCCTTAGCTTGTCTATGGCTGTAGTGCTGTGATATAGAGCGACAGCTGCTCGCTTCACGCGGAAGATTACAGTAATGTTTGTCACCTGTAAAGGAAGCCCAAATAATCCGATCATGGTTTGCGTTTGCTTCTAGCTTTTTCACATTTTGTATTCGCCAAACTGTTCTTTTGTTTGAAATGTGGTTTTAGGACCGCTTCCGGGTTTTGGATTTTACCGCGGTGCAATCCCGTATTTTTGTCTGATGTTCACATATTTTTATACGCATTTAAAACAGTAGTTTAATATATGAAACATAGCAGAGAGGCACACAGAAGTTAATCAGTTTAACCAAAGCACATGAGCAGGAATCCTGCTGTTTGTGACACTTAACTCACATTCTTTAATCCGTTTTCACAGACGTGTCAGTTAATTTGAGATCAGGTCACAAACAACTCGCTATACAACACGACAAGGGTGATCGTTGGTTATAAAACGACCGTATATAAATATTATTAAAAAGACCTTATTATAATATTCACAGTTTTATTGGCAACGTGTAACAAGCATATTGATCATTAGTTTGGCAGATTGCAGTAGACTTGTTTTTATGATTTCAGTGAGCACGTTCTCAAGATTGCAGTAGACCTATTTTTAATGATTTCAGTGAGCACGATATCAAGAATGCAGAAGACCTGTTATTATAATTTCAGTGAACACGTTATCAAGATTACAATAGATCTGTTATGATGATTTCAGCGAACACGTTATCAAGATTGCAGTAGACCTGTTATGATAATTTCAGTGAGCACGTTATCAAGATTGCAGTAGACCTCATATTATGATTTCAGTGAGCGCGTTATCAAGAATGCAATAGGCCTGTTATGATGAAAAATAAATTTTTATTTACTGTGGCCATTTATTCAAAACACAGCTACACAATAAAGCATACAACAACACAATTTGCAAATTAAAATAACTTCCTATCACTTTTACTATATAATATAACAACACATATATACAAACCGTGCAATATATAAAATATTCTATAATGGCAGATAATGTTCATTCTATCGTGACATACAGTTGGATAACAAAGAAAAGAGAAGAGATATTTTTCAACTATTTCGTAAAAAATATTATAAAGTATGTTTACAAGACACTCATTCTCCGAAAGACATATAACCTTCTATAAAGGCAGAGTGGGGTGGAGGGACTTTATTTAGTTTACACAACTCTAACTCAAGAGGCGTATGTATTTTATTTAATAACAATTTTTGTTACAAAATCCTA
>JAVFBZ010199362.1:0-13908 GCA_032466195.1 Katharina tunicata | reverse complement strand
ACCGGATGTCGAATTATCATAACAATAACGACGCACAATAACATTCCTCGTGAGGACCTCTAGACCTAGTTACTACTCTTATTCGACACCACTAGTTGTATATTAGGTAAAGAGAGCTCATAGTTTTGGTTGACTTTGTTTGGTAGTCTGAACAATGACGGTTATTTCTCATCAGATGATCTAGACAAATGTTTAATTCAGTTTTGCTCGATGGAGTTAATTCAGGCGATTTTATATCAAATCCAGGCCCTCTTATATATTTAAAATTTGACATTGTAAATCGGTATCTGGTTATATGTATTGTGTTGATGTAAGGCGTTAGAATTAGCCACTCAAACACATATATGTCCTTATATCATGACAAAAAGGTTAAAATCTGTTTTTCTTATGGGGTGTAAAAACATCGTTATAACGACTTTATTTCTCATTATAACGAAATTGTTAAGTCTTTATAACAACTTAATCTTATCGTTATAACAAGTTATTATCTCGTTATAAGGAGTTTAGCACAATCTTTTTTCTTTTTATGTCCATTCTAGGGTTTTGTTTCAATTCAATAAAGCCATTGGAGAATTTTTTTCCACATACCTATATAGTTCTCAACCTTTTACAGAACAAGACTAGAGAATTTCGACTAGAATTCATTATTTTCCATCCGTAATTTTAAGTAAACAAATCGACTTTAACATTAGTGTTAATGGGAGATTACGCTAATAGCTTTGTTTGATGTTGGTATTTTTTTAAACCTTTATCTCGCAAAATAATATCTCCATATACATAGTGGCATATTTCAGTGAATTTGTTTCTTATATATATGTATATACGTAACCGCAGAGCATTTAAATCATAACGCTATACAGTTATATGCAAACAGGGCTAAGATTACATAATCCGGCCGCCTGGAGAAAGCACTAGAAAGCCCCAGACTCACTTGATTTGACTCCCAAGTACCGTAGACCAAAAGCCGAATAGAACAGTTCAGTTGGAAATTGGTTTGTGCGATTATCTCAGGGGTTCAGATAATTGCAGCAAGACATCCTGCCTTATTTTGACTGCAAGTTTATCTCCTGACATGAAAACAAGACTAAGGATCACTCGGAACAGTGACGTCATATACAATTATAAAAGTATCCATCGGCTCATCCATGAGAGGACTGACACAAGCAGGATATATTTGCACTGCGAACAATGACGTCACACTTCCGGGTTTTAAATTAATTAATTAATTAATTAACGGCTATGCTTTCTCGGTTGCAAATGTCGCACTGTCAGTTGTCTTTCCAAATACACTTAGAAAAAAATACTTTTTTGTCGGCTTTGGCTGGACTTGTCCTTTAAGCTTAAACAAAGTAAAAAATCTACCAGGTTCTGAATTAACGATGTTGACTACTTCTAACCTTTTTCATCCTGACTGTTAGTATTTGCAGAGTAAGTTTTCTTTAAAGACGTGTACGATGTACTAGAGGACCATTAAGACGAGACATCTACTGTACATCAGTTGACTTTTCATTATCTCCTTCATACAACAGTGACTCATTCATACCTTTCTCGGACACTGGTCAGATGCGGAAATGAATTGATTACCTAGCCTATTTTAGAATGCATTTAATTTACACAAGATATGACAGCAATTCTTTGATAATTAATCGAAACGGGATGGTCATTTAAGCAGTTATAACACATAATAAGCCTAAAGTGGACCGGTTAAAACTGGAAATTCATTTTCTTAATAACAAGTGACAGATTTCTTTTCATTCATTTTGATGAAATTGAAATTCAGTCTTACATGTTTGATCTCTACATGTAGAGAATAACGAGCTGCTATCTTGCTGTAGATATTTGATGATATAATATTTCTTTAGTATTAACTGTCATTCAAACCGTAACGCCTAATTCGAAGACCTACTTATAGACTCAAGGTAATGCTTGATTACTTCTATGAATCTGTTGTGCTTGCAGTAATTAATTAATTATTATAAAATTATCTTCAAACTTTCTCTTGAAAGTCTTTCAATTTCTTTTATTGGTGGCTACGTGACTATTGACGGAAGGATGTGGTAACAGGGTTTTAGAGAAGAGATGACCTTATTAACGGTCTCTTTACGCTAATATATTCCTACCTTCACTCTTTGTTGCGAGCATGCAGGGTTGTACTTAATTTTTACATGGGCCAAGCTTTAGCTCATACTTCTTGTTATAATATTGACTAGTAGTGCCTCACATACTGATGTTTTATTTCATGCATGACGCTTCCCATGCCGTGTTTGATTGGGCACCCACCTCGCTATACACAAATAGACCAGCTCTAGAGTATACTGTCAATATGCCCAAGTAAGAAGGCTGTGTAGTTACTAAAAGGGAGAGGGACTATTCTTTCCTGCGCAGCACAGAAAAGGAGATATACAAATTATACAAGAGATTGGAATATGGAGAAATCGGCTGTAATAGTAGCGCTGGTCATGGCCGTTATAGGAATTGGCTTAGGAATTATAATAGGACATTTTGCCATCGACAAGGACTCCACTGAAAAAGCTTTACAGAATGTATGTGAGATATCCGACTACAAGAAAAAGTCAGGGTAAGTAGACGTATTGAACAAATGGAGAAACCTGCAGAATTCATACATGATATCCGGTTATCTTTTGCGAAAATGAAATATTTAACATCTAAGTGTAGACCCAGCTAATTGGGTGACTGATTACAATCTTATAATACACTTCAGTTATGCTTTTGAAATATATCAAATGTGTATGGTGTAAGTGTCCTGTGTTTAATTTGTAACAAAGTAAAGCGTGCATTCCTTTGTGAACTATGGTAGATAGCTCAGTCGCTTAAATGAAACTCGACCGGTGTGACCCCCTATTTAAACATAAACATGTGTGCCTCACTAAACTGTACTTAAATTCACGGTTGTTTGTAGTCTCCCAAAGGTGTGTGTTTCTTAATTCGCTGACTAGTACAAGGTCAATGACTGGCTATCCAACATTCCCAAGCGTATAAAAGCCTTTCAACTAAGCATCTTAGAAGTATTCTACAATCACAGCTACGCGTTTTACAGATGAGAGCGTTTGTAACATTTGACGGTGGATAATAACAGTTATATAGGTCATCAACCATGTGATTCACTGTCCATGACAGTAGCACATTTGCACGACTGTGCTTTTATGACTACGTTCAAAATGTGGTACGTAGGCCTATACAACAGCTAACAGGGCTGAAATGATAGACAGGATTATTTTATACAAGATAAAATATATAGCTCCTAGTTCTACATACTCTCAGCTCCACACAAGTTGAGGATTATAGCAGAATGTAGCTAAACCTCATCACCAAACAGATGAGTCAAGTGCAACTTTCTCTTGCAAAGATTTCGGGTCTGATCGCGGGGCATTTGATAACCATAACATTACCCTGTTTTCAGTTGGTAAAGAATCTTAAGCTAGAATATTAAGCTTACACAAAATACAATTTTTTCCAGGTTTTTACCCTGGCGTTAAACACCAATTAAATACATAATAAATAACTCTAGCAATGGTGTGAAGAAACAGATTTTTAATTACAACTGTTTGGTATCACTCAGTTTCAGTTCCATTTTTGGAGAACAATTTCATAGGCCTCTATAAACGGAACACAGGGAAACGCACTTTTTTTTATTGTTCATGTTATTTTCATCGCCATTAGACCATACTTATATTTGTCCATACCAAAGGTCCCCAACATACCCAGAAGTAATATTGTTCTCTCCGTCTATTTTTAGTTAACTATATTCCTCGATGACCTTCAAATTATTTTAAAACTCGGTAGACAATGCCATGCACTTCCCTGCTTATATCGCTAATATGCATATGGCAAATTGATTACAATCTCAACTTGTCCAGGTCAACATTTGAATCAAATTAGGACAATGTTATCGTACTGACCAACCAACGACCCTCAGCTGATAAGTGGATGAAGCGTATCCCGACTCATCCAGCATTTTAGGCCACAACATCAACTAACCTTATATTGCATTGTGAGTATATCGCATGACCTTTATAGTCCTATAAGTGCACCAGCTTAAGTTTAAATAAGTCTACATTTTATACAGCTGATTTATTTCTGGATTTTGTTTTCTTGTTTTTTTTTTATAACTTGCAATCCCACGATGCGCAATAATACAGTGCATAGTTGACAAGCAATGCAATACAACTGCCAACGCTTTGAGAATCGCTCAGCACTTACAGAAGCTTGCGGCATCACACAATTGTCAACATCCGCAACTGTCTACATTACAGTCACTCAGCTTGAAATAGTCGGCATTAATACAAGTTACATTCACATTTTGACTACGTAGACACAATTGTTTACGGCAACACAACAGTACGGTTTACAATTATATACCTTCTAACATCCTGTCTTCATGCAGACCATTATTTACGAATACACAAATGTACGCGGATCCAAGTCAAACTAATTGGCATCCGATATATCTTAAAGCATCGATACTGAGCAGACATTGCAGCATCTTGACTTGGCTATTGATGTTAACTTGGCTATTGGAATAACTAGCTAGGTTATTTGATAACGTGTGTTACATCTAGATTATGTCGACGAATCTAGCAATTCTAGAAGCCAAGGGGACAATGGAAAGCTGAAGATTAGTTAAAGGACATCGAACTAATAAGGTTCACTCCTGACATGACCCAAAGATTAACCTTAAACATCCGCCTTCTGGGGGTAACAACTAGGGTCGAAAAACTAATTCCGCTATAAAGAGACCACCCGTTTAGGAACTAACATCGTGCGGGTCACGAACGCCGGCCACCTTTCACGGATTGGTTTGTTTAAAGTTTAGCACTTGAACCCACATCTAATGCACCTTTAAAATAGTTTCAAACTGGCATTAGGGAAAGTTGTGTGCTACTATAAAGTGTGCTAATTCAACATGAAGAAGGTGCCCATTTTTATCATTACTGTCCTCGCCTTTCTCTGTCTGGGGGTAGGAATTATTGCCGGTTATTTCGTGTCTCTTCATACACGGAATACGACACTCCAACGCACGAAAAGGTCATGCGGTGCAGAACATGCATTTTACAACGAAATGGTTAAAAGGTAAGATGTGTAATGATAGATTGAACTAGTTGAAATAGTTCATGAGATACCATGGTATGTTTTCTAACATCATGTTGCCGTAATGGTTTTTAAAGAAAAGATGCATTTAAATTGTAGGCATTCGTCTTCTGTAGCTGCATTCAAACTTTAATTTAAAGCCAATTTTTGTCCATGTGTATGAGTGATTTTTGGTCTCGGAAATACATGGCGATAGCTAATACTAGTATGTGCGCGACTATATGTTACCAGACGGCGCAGCTTTCTCGCCCGACGCTGGATTGGAATAAGAATTATTCTTGTTGAGGGAACTTTATGCTCTATATGATAAGCTGTTTTGCCTGCGGTGACCTTTGGCTTGAATAACCCATGCCAGATCCCATTAAGAGACTTAAAAGATCCAACACACACTCATTAACTTATGTGACATGTGGCGTGCATGTTCCTGGCTGAACTCATTTCACTAAACTACCCCGTTGGAAGATAAATCACCTCTAAGGCGTATAAATCGTCTACTCTTTTTAGACTATTGTATCCTATCGGAAAAAATGTAACCATCTAAATAATTATAAAACAACGTATGGTTGACGTCACTGGGATATGTTCGCCAAATCAAGCTGTAATCTCTCGAGTATGACCTTATCTAGTTGACCATACATGTAGCTGTGTAATCTTCTTCTTATTAGTTTGTAATGAGGATGCTAAGTGCAATGACCACGGGCTCAAAACTGAGTTAATGTCTCTGGACCAAAACATCAAACACTGTTTCTAAATTACCAATACAGGCAGTCCTGTTCGAAGTATTTAACCAACAAATGGTGTTTGCAACAACAGCTTGTGTGTTATATCCGATAGATGTAAACCTTTCTTAGAATAATCTTTAATGATCACTTACGGATACTTAAAGAAACTTTCTTAGATTGATGAATTGATAATTACATAAGTACTTTAATTACTCATTTGGTAATAATGGAACACTTAGAATTATGTGTTCATTGTTATAACGCTGTCATAAAATCATAGTATGTCCCCTTTATACAATTTTTACACACATCCTATTGCAGCGATGTTGGAAACCATAATGCTCTAATCTATCATCTGTATACTGAGATTTTTGTTAAATTGTATATTCACAATGTATCTGAACTGTTTCTAAATCGACCGCAGCTTCAGAACTCTAATTGCCTATTCCATACAGGACCCTATATGGGGTAAACCATACTACAACAGAGCTGCGTGAAAATTCAGTTCATACATACGATTTGAATCGGGTACAATTTGATGATGCTATCAGTTGTGTTCATAAGCAATAAAATGTAGCACAACAAATAGGTAATGAAAACAAATGCATGAGAATTCTAATATTACTGACGATTGGAAAAGCAACCAGTGAGACCAATCAAGTGATAATTGTAGACAATTTTGTATGTGACATATATCCTTTGTCTGATCCGGACTAAAGTACTACAGCAAATTGTGACAAACATAATAAACTATGCATTTAAACAGTGAATAGTTTTAGCTGCTGTAATTGACAGAACTAACTCGTATAGCTAGGCCAAATCCGTACATCACAATACGGACTTTGCGATGTATCATTTTACATGTTTGCATTATTATTCTCACTTCAAGCAGGTGGTAATTAATTCATATACATGTATGTCTATACATACTAACGCAGGTGTCCACGACCATAAGTAGTTTTCTTGTTCATGGTATTAGTCTGAGCTCCTGCGAAAGTATCTAAGAGAATGTATACTAAGAAACAAACATTTGCCAAGCTGCCATACTCAGGACCCTTTTGGCAAAGGTCCTGGGGATTATTAAGCGATCATGTTACACAACTGACCTTTTTTCTTAAGATATGTTTTTGTTTCACCCATTTCCATATCCATTCATGGTGGTGTAAATCTGACAACAGGCCAGCCTTTACAAACGCATGCATTTCGTATGCATTCTATTATTGCCTAATCTTTCGGCTTGCTATTTAGTGTTCTGTTTTTATGTTAACGATATATTAAGCTGGTACTGATCCCTTATGTAATTTTAATCACTAATACAATTTTCATTCTGCGCAAACTGTTTGTGAACATTTTGTTGATCACGATTTGTATCAATCAACTTCTTACATAAAGCTGTTCAAAGTTACGATCGGCAAATATTTAGGATAATTTTATCTGAAATAAATTACACAGTGGTTCAGAACCGTTTGCAGAGGAGACTGTAAATATTGGACTTTAGCTTGCTCGTGGTAGGATGATGGATGCTCTTTCCGGGTAACAACATGGTCGCCATTACGCATTTATACGGCAGTCGCACAGATGTGTTGTGAACACTATAACATATATATAAGACGAGTTCAATAATTATCTTCAATCCTGGAATACAGCATTCTTCCATAAATGTGATAAATACTTCTGAATTCCACCAAATTCTGGTCACTAATGTGACCGACACCACGGTTTATAGACACTGTTCACAAAAAGTGTAATGAAAAGTACAACTTTGAAACATATGTCCTGTTTGATTTTTTAAGTGATTTTATGATCAACTTCAATCTGGAACTGAAGGTATCTCTCGTAAACATGAAGGATGATATAGCAACCCCAGCCAACAATATGGCCTACGTTACATTTTCCTGCGGTGTTGATATGAACACTAGTATCACTGTAAAAATGAATTGACTGATTAGCTCCAAACTGGAAATGTAGTTCCTCTCTTGCATTCCGGCGGGTGGTTGGATGGGAGCCTCCTGTGCCCTGGTGCTCTCTGAGGATGCCGATTTGTCGTGGTGTCCTGTTTTGTTAATGTTTTGTTAAATGTTTTGTACTGTCTTTCATGTTGTCAGCGTCGTTAACGGTGGTTTTCTTCGCCCATTGGGCTGATACGCCGCCATATAAGTGAAATAACCTTGAGTACGGCGTAAAACCCCGATCAATCAAACACAAATCTATTGCATTCCACAAAATCACAGGCAGCCGTATGTCCACGATTGCGCTTTTGAACAACGGTTTTCACACATATGTATTATCAATTCTGTAATCTTACAAATCAACAGATTAACTAACGTTGAATAATGCTTACCCATGCTAAGATGATAGATCGCATTGCATAACACAAACTTCTAACAACTTGGCCGCCATGTGTTTTCTAAATGTAGTTTCTGATGGCTAGAAAGAAGATTTTGGGTTGGTTTTCTTCCAACTTTCTACCAAATGCCTGTAATGCATGGCACGAAATTTGGAACACGGATATGGCGGCTTTACGTTCAGTTAAATGCTGAGGCTAAATGTCGATAAGCTGGAACCATTACCTTTATATCTTAAAAAAGTTTCTAAAAATGAACTTTGTGAGTGTCTGTTTTCAAAATAATTCTTCGGAAGGAAGCGGCTAGCTTTTGGACTTATTTTGACGCTTTTTATCACAATTTTAATGGTTTATATTACAAAATGCACCAATGATGACCAGATTGTTACACGTTATGTTGTTATATTCTATCTTCTGTAAATCATTGTTTTTTGGGGGGTGGATGATACAAGCTCTAAAGTTGCTCTGTTGGATATCGGCTTTAATTGTAAACATCATTAATTATCTTCCATTGTAAATTCAAAACGGTTTTTCCTCTTTGCCTTATGTTTTATATTTATTATTTTTGCCTTTTATTTATTCTGTTTTTGTTTGTTATTTAAACACGCTTTTGTATATAACTCGAATCTGTCAAACATGTCAGACTTGCAAAATCATGACGATTACTCAGCATATCTGCTCTGATTTATTTCAGAAAACAAGACTATTCAGCTCAAAGAAAAGTTTGCAAGGATATTCAGACAGTTTAGAAAAGTTATGCTGTGTTGGCACTCCTATTGTTGACAATTTTGACTATGTTTAGATCAGGTTGACAATATTTACATATTATAAATGTAGACATGTTAATTATACTTCTTTTTTTTTCTTCCTTGTTTCAATTTTTCCAGTCTAGCTTTTGACTACAATTTTTTTCTTGAAAATGTGTACCTATTGCAATTACTTTTTTGTATTATCCCTACTTTATTCTATGGTTTGCCATTTTTATTTTTATTTTTTTAAAACTATACCTCTAATGACGTGATGGTATTTTTTAATTAAGTTTTGTTCATGCTTGGGCTATTTTCGAACATAAATAATCGCTCTTTAATTCATATCTGCGTTGTCAACGACCGTCTCCTCTGGCTTGTTCACAAAAGACTGATTACCTTTTTAAAAAATTATAGTATTATAAAAATTAAATGAACAGAAAATAAGGGGGAAAGGTGAAAAAAAGTATCTAGGCACTAGTCTGGCTTTAAACGGTTGCTATAAATAGCTTCAGGTAAGCATAATCAGCCTGACATTTGAAGAAAACTGCTGTGCAATTTGACACTAGAGACCTGAAAAGAGGAAAAGTTGAATTCTTCGCTGCGTATAGTTTAAAATTATCTGATTTATCTGGCGATAATTTCCACGAAAATGGCCGGGAAGTTTCTCAGCGTCAGTACATTTTTGCTCCTGTCGATCTGTCAGCTCGGAAAAAGTGTTGCTCCGACGTTTTCTGTCGGCCACTTCATATCTCGTCGGTCTCTAACTGCTCCATTATCTAAACGGGTTTGTTCAATTGAAACGCTTCCCTCGAAATTCGTTGTATCCAGAGATAGGTGAGTCTTTGGACAAGCAATACAGTATTGTTACATCTATAAGACGATAGATGCAGTTAAGTTAAACATTCTTAAATAGAAATTCAAATCAATCCAGTATTTTACACTAAGGTAATTACTTGCCATCTTAAAATATATCGCGGTGTGAAGTGTGCTAGTAGACGGGCAATTTTTCACTATTTTATATGCCTTTTACTTACTTCAGATTTAATCGACCATATAGGACGACTTTTCTGTTTTTGTTTAATTTTAAATCAGTGTGTACTAAACTTGAGACGATTCATTCTCCAGCTCTCTGTTTTAAGGAAACAGTACTACGTCAATAATAAGACGGATTGTCAATGCATTAGTCCTAGTATTCTTCTCAAACTCGAGAAAGGTACGAGCATATTGTAGAATGGTTTATATATTGCAAAGGCGAGGGATATTTGCTATTTTGTCGTATCGCTCTTCGGAACGGCTGAACAGCAAAGGAAATGTGAGAGTTCTAGTCTTCGCTAAAGTCTACAACCTAGTTTGTATTTATTTTCAGCTACGTTGGAATGTGTATTGATGATTGTCGATCTGGCGCATGTCAAGGGGAGTCCTGTGAGCTAAATGAACCCCGTTCATATGTTACCTATCACCTCCAAGGTAAAACAGTTAACATTGATGGTAAAATCGACGACGAAGCATGGAATGAGGTGCCGTGGACTGAAGATTTTGTGGGTGAGTTGTCTTTAGTATACTAAAGCTTGGTGTTCGTAGAGATGTCAAAAGGTGCCCACGAATACGAATAGACGTGTACGTAGCACATTTTTAATACACAGTCACATTACGTTATAAGCAGTGAATACCGGTTGTGCGTGGATGAGATGATGTGCTATAGCATGACTCCACGTATACACTAAACATACAGTCTTAACAAACGAAAAGGGGATCATCAGAACTTTGATTTTGTTTCTTTGTGTAACAGTCAATGTGTATGCAATATTTTAAATTGAAATATTTTTGTTACATTTTCCCTCAGTTGTGTGACTTATTGCTCAATAGCAAACGTTTGTGACTTTTGTAACCATCATACAGGAATTCGTGCAAATGTACTTGGAAAAGTCATAAACTGCAAATATCAATTAGAACACGCATGCGAAATGTGAAAATCGTACAGTTTCAAATGACTATAAAACCCCTTAATTCCGTCAGCATTTAAACATGTAGACTGGACTGTCTAATGCAGAAGATGCACGTAATTTCAAAGTTTTAGTAAACCTCATTTCCACGTTTTAGTACACCTCATTTCCACGTTTTAGTAAACCTCATTTACTAATCTGCAGTATCTGTAGGTATACCCGCCTGAATTCCAAACAAGACCGCACAAACAGACTACGTTTATCTTCCCCTGCACAAGATCACTAGAGCCTGGTCCTTGATCTGCGCCATCGATGGAGTGCTGCCACCGAACTACAGGCCTAATGCCTGGTTTGAAAAGACAGAGTCAACACGTTTCAGGAAGAGTTCAGAGGCATTTCTCTTACAGACTGTACCACGCCGCAACGCTCTTCAGTTACATTATTAATAACGCTAGAACGCTAAATAACGAACGCTTACGAAAATAATTAAGTTAACTTACCATGACTCATTGGATAGCTAATTAAACAACCCTTATCACGAAACTAAAGGTGAATATATCTGAAAGAGTAATATTAAATTACGTTGGTCGAGGCTTTATATTAATGAACTTTGCGATTGCTCTGAGATTTCGAGTAATCGCTTGCTGAAATGGTAGTTGCATGTGACGGAACAATTCTACATTTATTGACCTTCTCCAATGTTATTCTTTCAAGACCTTTCAATCAACAACATTAAAATATATTACTACACAATAATATCATTGTTGTTACACCAGTTCGTTGTGTGGATATACACTGTAACAAAACCAGAGCATATCAGACGAGTGTTGTAGTGACAAATGTTCGAAAGTCGAATGTCATTAAGACAGATATTTGAAATTCGAATGCATAACGTGGTGGAAGAGATTTTCGACATTTGCCTGTCTAAGGTCGCGAAGGCAGTTATTCGATATTCGAATGTCGAATATATGTAGATTGGCAACATTGACATTTGATTTTACTGTCTGTATTTTACCTTCCGGGTTTAATTTGATATTTAAGGTTATTTGCCGATAACGAAGGTGCACCAATCACGCGTGTGTCGAGTTAAAGGCTGTAAATTTTTCCATCCGTGTTTGTTTGTGCACTGTTTGTTTCGATGTAGGTCTATTATGCTATTTCTCTCCTATAACAATCTACCGATATAATGTGTCAACGTACAGGCTGTAATATTTCCATTAGGGTTTATTTTCGTAAACAGGATATAATGCACGCAAAAAAATACCAGCCTCTAAGGGGATAATTTATATTTAACACTTTATCCTCAATTTTTGTATTACGTACAACAACTCTCCAGCAGGCGACATTCGAATGTCAGAGAGTCAAAAACTCAAACTAATTGTATATCTTGTTTTGACTGACCTTAGTTGCACATTACACATTATGACTTGGTTATTTCATATACTTGACAATGTGTCAATCTAATGTATGTCGATTTATATAAGGCACAGCTAGAATGTGTTCCATCAGGCTTTGTTCGGCGTTCGAATGTCAGGGGGCCCGTAATTCGACAATCAAATGTCGAATTTTTAGAGTGCCTGCCAGTTCTTCGACATTCGTTAGTATTTGATATTGTTTGTATCTCGTTGATATGGGTTTATTAGCATAACATTACATAGGCCTACTTGATGTCATTTCACTTATATAACTATGTGCCAATCTCATGTGTCTTTGTACAGGCTATAATCTTTCCATCAGGGTTTATTGATTCAGGCCTCTGGGTCGAGATATTTAAGACTTTACCCTCAATTTTCGTATCACGAACAGCAACTCACCTGCAAGCAGAGAAGTTTATCTTTTTAGGGTAGGCAAAGAAGGGCTGGATTTAATGAACTAAATTAATGAACCAAATTAATGATAAGAGGATCGGCTATATATCTCACAGGATTAAATTATGTCCGTCAAAAGGAACAAACTTATCGAGTCTCTCTCTAATGTATCACTGATATATGACTATAATTATACCTGTTTCAGACTTGATAGGACTCGACTATCCGACTCCTCATTTTAACACTAAAGTGAAGATCCGATGGGATGATGATAGACTATACGTAGCGGCCCGCATGCAGGAGGAAAACGTGTGGGCAAACAAGACCCAGCATGACTCCAAAGGTAAGCATCAAATAAAACTGGACAACACAGGTGTGCTAAAACTGATGAGGGTATCTCCTTCATTTTGTCATTCATTCATTTTCAAGTTAAGTAGAGCACTGGTTGCTGGCCAGAATATTGCGTTCGATTCCCGTTTGAGGCATGCAAACTTGTTTTTCCCTTCAATTATCAGACATATATATTTATTTATCTTTTTTCAGTTTACTTGGATAATGCTTTCGAGGTACGTAAAAAATTACATTTCTGTTGAAGCATAAAATAATCCTTAACATAGAATGTAGCAAAGTTCGTTGTTAACTATGCGTTCATGCTGGCAATCACTGAAAAAAATATTCTTATTTACACCTTCTGATTAAATTAAGGAAAGGTTGAGGAAAATTAGAGAGAGAAAAGAGAGAAAAACTTCACATCTTTTGGTTGTGTTATACTTGTACACTATAGTGTCACTTTTTACTGTTGGAGTACACCGCAATCATATGAGTTAAAAAGCTTTGATCCAGGCATTAAGCTGCAATCCATCAATCAATAAATCAATCAATCAATAATCTCCTGTGCGCTTCATTGAGATACACATGGTTTATTACATAAGTTTGTCAATTATATTGCTGAAGCTTATCCAATGACTCAAATCTACATGTAAATGTATATTGTTATCTTGTGGTATAATACACCCATAGTGTATATCTTACCGTTAAGACATTCAAATTAAGGCGTTATGGATAACAACTTCTTTATAACTTCTCAAGCGATGTTTTAATACAGAGGGTAGTACCATTATCAAGCATAGTGATCAACCGTGGATGTAACAAGGAATATACACTCTTCAAAAAAAGAAACGCAAAACCCAAATATCAATGTTAATTTGATGGTATTCAAGGACGTGTAGATCA
>JAVFBZ010199341.1:0-13909 GCA_032466195.1 Katharina tunicata | reverse complement strand
GAGTTAGGGTTAGTGTTAGCATTTGACAATATGTGCTTTGAATTGTAACATCTGGCCGGACAACTTCGGCTATTTCCAGACAATTTTCCGTATCTGCAGAAATGATTTTCCAAATAAGGAGATATGCACGGATAACACAATCGCGCCTCTGTAGTAAGTTAACTCTTTCATAGCATATCCTGTTTACTAGCAGTAACAACCACGATACCTATACCACTATAAACCTAGGTCGTACATTGTCAAACTGTTCTCAACTGGTTTAGCTGAAATCAACAATTATCGTTGGCCTACCTGATCACTATGACAACACCGACAATAATGACAACAAGTAAAGGGAAACCAACTCCGAGACCAATGTACACATATTTAAGATCTTTATCCCCTGGAAAAAAAATGACATAACAAGAATAAAAATCGTAGATGAAATATCGTCCACAATGATATAACAATGAACCGTTTGGCACCGCATAAAGGCAATAGGGAATGTTTAGGGCAATATATAATTTACATGGATTTGGGAACGCCTGTTTTTTATCACTGACCAATCAGCATCGACGGGCCTTGAGGTCAGGGTTTCGTTTCTTTGTTTGTTTGGTTGGGGCTATTTCACTTATATGACGGCGTGCCAGCCCAATCGGGGAAGGAAACCACAAAAAACGACGCTGTCAACAAAGAAGACAAAAACATGACTAGGATATATTTTCAACTTCTGGGTGTATTGATAAGCGGCTTTCGGCCTAGATGCTAAGGCTGTTTTCAAGCAATGGTTACAAATCCCAACAGAATATACATGTACTTGTTGATTCATTCAACTTAAACAACATAGAAGACGTCACAATACATTTACAAGACGAAAAACAGGTCACCACAACAAATCGGCCTCCTGATGCCCTTTAGCTCAGAGAGCACCGGCACTGGAGGCTCCCACGCAAGCACCCGATCAGGGTTTTGGAGCGGGGTATGGCTTAAGGGGTATTTTGAACAAGAACTTACTGTTTAAAGGAATAAGTTTTTTGTAGTATTTAGTATGTGACAGAAGAAAACGGATAAAGTAAGTAAATTGTTCTTTAGTCAGAAGCCATATGGATTATCTGAATGTTATATAGTGACTATTATTTAACATTCATTTGTTGAATAATTCCCAGTAGTTAATATTAAAACTTCCAGTTATTATCGCGAGTTTATTGTTTTAAATAGATCCACAGCATCAGTGTAAATATTGGCATAATAATTCATATATTTGATAGAATTCGGTTTATTCATAACCGTTGCATCTTAACACTTAACATAATTTATTTTGTAAATGTTTGATATCTGCAAAGATACATACAGCACACGAGCGTTAAAACGTGTAAGTAGATTGTGTAACAAAATTATACATAAACAAAATATTTTAATGCCCTTATAAAAATTTTTTTGCTCAACTTTAAATTAGAGCAAAAATATAAAATATCAGTTTTAGAAACCGCCGTCATAAAATTAACACAGCTTTATACCGTAGCTTAAAGCTGTTGATGATGCAAGTTTATGTTCGTAGTACAGTATATTAAACTGTCTTTAAGTCAAAAATTGTAACAAAATTCACTTAATTAGTGTTTAGCGTCGTTCGCTAATGTATGTCACGTATGTGTCGACTTTGCGTTGCCGGTGTATGGAGGGAAATCGGGAGGAACCTCTTAAAACAACTCCGCAGACACCGTCCTTAACATACCTAAGGTCGACAGAGCGATTCGAACATTTTCCAGGTATAGTGAAAGGGAGTCAGCAAACCAACTAGCAGCCAACTGAGCCACGGCACGGCTCTTGTAGGCCACGAAGAATCTAGTATATACAACAACTAAATTTGTATTGATCCAGTAACACTTAATACATTGTAAAAACTAATGCCATCGTCTACTACAAAAACTACCGGTTTGTACAAAACTGTCCCATGATTATTTGTACAGGTAGTATGGCAAAATAGATACACCACCTGGCATTTTATAAGACATATGAAAAATTTAGGATTGTATTTTTATTTGTTTTCAAAATCCGAATGATTTATCGTAATCACTCACCGTTACTTGGAGTAGACGTGACGACTGCCACAGTGCTTTCTATCCCCAGCTCGGTCACATTAACAGCTGGCCCTCGTTCTGTTGTATAGTGTTGACCATGTTTACCACTTGACAGGATGCGTGTTGTAGTTGTTATAATCAAAGTCGTCAAACTGATACGGCGAATTACTATGCCACCGGCTGCAGCGTTCTGTGTAGATTGTAAACTTTCCTTGTTACCTGATATTATGTCGTTATTTGAAGATGTCATTGGGATGGTTGGTGTTGTGTCATTAATTACAGTGATTGGTGTTTTTGAAGATTCTAAACCTATTGCGTCCACAGCAATCCCTTCTGTCGTTCCCGTGGTTTGCGTTAAAGGAGTACTTTTTTCTGACGTTGAAACTAAAATAAATTTAAAAAGATTACTTTTTTACATTCAGGTCATCAAAAGATTTTTAACATGGTATTTTGGAAGAATTAAAGGTCACTCAATCTTATTCAAGTAAACGCCCTAAGAAGCGCCCTGATGCAAATATTTTGGAAATGAGTCTAAACTGCTTTACAAATTAGGCGAATGCTATTGTTAAAATGTTACTTGCGGAAAAGGGAACGCAATGTGAAGATTATTATAGATGACTCCCGGAATCCAGGGAGGAATCCTTTAGCGTCTGTCCAATTTCCGTCACCAAGATACTGGCACCACCGTCATTTCAGTGAAAGATACTTAAGAACAGTGTTGACAGCACTCAAAGTAAAAGATGCCAAAAGGCGCAATGTTCTACTGAACAGATATTAATAAACATACTTTTTACAGACAGATATTAAGACAAAAATCTATCCCTAACTGGTCAGCTGATTGAAGAACTCAATTGCAATATCTCTATTGGCCTTCTTGATGGGAGTTTTCCAAAGGTAGATCTGTTTTGGCCCAGCTTACCTATACAGGGTAAATTATATTGGTTGATACTGTCGGTTGTTTATTTGTACGTAAATAAAACACACGAACAGACCCGAACGAAAGCGACAAATGAAGGGATGTTTGTCTATTTTATTGAGGTTTTACTTCGTACGGATTTAAGTCATATGACGGAGTGCCGAGGAAAACCAACCTAAAGAACACTGGCACCAGGGCAACCACCACATGAACTGGGACGTAATGTCTTATTCATTGGGCCATGGGGCGAGTCTGATTTCTGCACACCTAAAGTGCGATTTAAATTCAGAGCTATTTATTTCAAAAGCCGGCGGCGACTGTAGCAGATTTGTAAACTCTGAAGCCACTTCAAGTGATAGCTCCGTGGGAAAGAAACTATTCCTCAAACTTTATAACAGCAAGAAAGTAAGCTAGAAATATACTGCCCTTAGGCCTTTGGTCATCCGACATAAAACAATGTACTCACTGTTTTGTGCTAAAACCGTCAATGGCGTCTTAGTAGTACGTGCTGCAGTTTCTAAAAAGAACAAACAAATATTGAAGCAGTAGTTTCGAGAAAGGTATGTCCTGTATAAATGGACGTTTATATACGTACTAAGACCTACATCAAGGAGACAACTGTATGGTAAACACTCCATGCCATATTTAAATTTACAATTATGCTATATTCAGCTATGACCACCTCCACGCACAATATTATGTAACTTAATAGACTGGCAGAAATTAATGCTAAGGATTTTGTCAAGTATTTATTGGACAATCGTTTATGTTATGAACAATGTGGCATGGATAGTCCACCATACATATGTCTGCTTAATGGGGCTCAAACAATAACATGGACACTTCCTAAACACTCGGGACACTGTTTTTAGAAACTGCTCCTTACGTTCTCTGTGTCAGCATAAAGTCATTGAGAATTCTTTTAAACAAATGAAATCTATTTTAAACAACGACGGTATTTATGAAAGTATTTATTTTCATTTTTCTCAGTTTCTTGAAGCTTGTCCTTGCAATTGTGACCTATCTGAAACCACTTTTCTTCAGATAAATAAAGATATTTAATGATTTGTTTACCTGTACACTCTCCAGGTCGTTTAAACACGAAGCCCGGCCTACAACCACATCGTTTACCCTCAATACAAACCATTCCATCTGGACATTCAGGTGGGCATTTTTCTAGAAAAATATAAGCCAATCATCTATTGAATCCGTTATATTGTGGATTTATAAATGTTGAACTTATTCAACTAATTCTATCGTGAGCCTCGGTAACTCCAATGCTCCTCTAGTCAGACAAATACACTCAATCTTTACCATATTATTGTATGTTGCAATTTTTCTGGAAAATGAAATGGAAACGGTAAACTTTATTAAACGTCTGTAGAAAAAATTTAAATGTCGACATTTGGCACGTGGACATCCGACTCGTTTACATGTCAAGATATGGAAATATGAACTATATAAAACACTATGAGACAATAAGCAACTGAAATGTTGGTGTGTACTTTTCGTTTTAAAAGGCTTTAAAGCATGCTATGTACTTTATTACATACATCCAAGAGCTGGCGTCAACATAGTTTTGTTACAAGCCCACGGCAGATATGGACACAAACACTCATTTAAATGTGCCATTTTTGTTTGATTATTTGTGTATATGTTGTAAACAAGATACGTTATAACTGACTGTTAGAGTTCAAAGTTTCAACATCCTAAGTAATGTATTTCATATGTGAAGTAAATGTTGGTGTATTGATTGACTGATTGATTGATCGGTGCTTAACGCCGTGCTAATGGATAATTTCACTTTTGTGATGGCGGTTTTCTCAGATAGTATATAGCCACACTATCACAACCACAAACTGTGCGGTAATTTGCTGCTTTAGGAAAATAAAGTTTGTCCAGTGCCGAGCAGACAGCTGGCAAATTACGCACCTCTTATTGGCAGATAGTATATTTCTAATTATGGAACATACCGCCCATCTCATTTTTTGGAGAGTATATGCTAGTTATGGAACATACCGCCCTTATCATTTTTGGAGAGTATATGCTAATTATGGCACATACCGCACCGCTCATTTTTGGAGAGTATGTGCTAATTGTGAAACATACCGCTCCTCTCATTTTTGGAGAGTATATGCTAATTATGGAGTTTTTTTGTGTGTTTTTTAGGGCGTATGCTAATTAAGAATATTTATCTAAAATGACGACTTTACATTGACAGTGTTTGGTGGAAACCCTCAAATAAAGTTAGTGAAATCATTGCCTCAATCTCCGAAGCCACCGGGGACTTCTTTTGCATAATGTACGTCGACTAGCGGGCATGAGCCTAAGTCAAGGAAGCGGTCCATTGACGCGGGTTTTATTTAATAGTGGCCCATTGTAATCAGTCATAGTCACAACGAAACATGAGTGTCAATAAGATAAACATGTTCTTTCTTACGCCTTTATATGTTTGCTGTCCTCCTACATCAAGGAGGTTATATTCTTGTGATAGATGTCGGAGCTACACGGTGCATTTCTCGTATCTGACAATGTAAATAAGTGAAATTCAGAAAAGGAAGTTCTAATTCCCGTGCGATGCTTTCGGAAGTAATGCAGTATCAACTGAACGTTACTTATTTAACTACGCATCTGAGCAATGTACGATAGACTGGTAGAGTTGGCCAAAAGTGGGCCTCTTGGTTAAATAAACAAAACGGTTAAAAATAGATCCAGGGTGCCATGATCTGCTCTGTAGATTCAAAACATGTAAGACATATCTGAGCGTACAAAAATGCACATAATGTTGATTTAAAATTGGAATTATATACGTATCTTTATAGTTATTATGGAGAACATTCAAGTATTTATTGTCTGAATATTTCCTTAATACAATGAGCTGTGACATATATTAGCCCCACGTCATCCCCTCCCAATTGAAACTAGTTTTTAGATAATAACTGTAGACGTTTCTTCAACAGAACGCCGATATGGAATATTTCACCAAATAAGTGCAGTGTTTGCAACAAAATCCGGCGCTTCAAAAAAATCGACACAGGAACAGGAGACACTTATTAAAAAGGTCTAATATTTATACTATTTTATTCAAATTGAAACATCATATCGAACCGACTCGATTTGTCCTTGAATTTAATTCTGTGTAACGGCACGTTTTTTAATTAATTTACAAAAAAAAAAGGTAGTTCACCTTACTAAATTTAGTGACCTGAATTTGTTTGGGTCACGAGTATACTAAAACATGTCTAATTACTCTTACTCTTAAATGCAAGTGAACCGTAGGTCGGATCAGAAAACAGTTTGGCATTTATTGCAATATATTTCATGGCAAAAGGATTAGCTTTTCATGTTGGATAAATCACACAGAAAAATCTAGAACACATGCAAATAATGCGGTCATTTGCAATCAGCAAATGAAGTAAATTATTTGATAACATTAGCCTTTAGAAATTCCATTGATAATATATTCGAATCGACGTTTTCGATGTCTGATCGGCCACCATTAACCCACATAAACGTTGTACCAGGTAAAAAGTACTACAGAGGTTGAAATCCACAATACATTGTGTAGTATATATATTGAACAATCAATGAATGGTGACGAACCCACGGAATGGTGATCAATTCATTTTGACTGCATTTTTCAGTTTTCTTTAAAATATGTTCAGTAGAAGAATGTCGTTATCAACATCCTGAATAATATTAATCTTAAAAGCAGAATTGGAATCGTATTACACAAATTCACCAAATGAACAGAAAACCCCCGAATTATGTCTCTTTACAACATTTGTTAAAACAGGTATACATGTACTTTGAACCAGGCCCCCCTCCCCCCTCATAGCGACTAAAGGGACTCAGTTCCTGGTCCAGAAATGTTAGTCAAGCAAATGTTGCTCTTGCGGATTAAGTTTTGCATAGATGTACTTACTCGAGCAGTAAGATGTGTCATTAAAAGTCGTCAAAATTATGAAGCCTGGATTACAGGTGCATTCCGTGTTGTTGTTGCAGTCCGACCCGTACTCACACATACGCATTCCACAGTGGACTCCAGTATCTGTGAATCAAAAACGAAAGGAATACACTGACCAATTTAATTTGGGGATCTTCCACAAGACAACTTTGAAGTTCGAATAATCTCTTGATGACGGAATCGAATTGATTTCAGTGTTAAAGAGGAAGTAAACATAGATCTGAAAATAGCCTTTAAATAGTTAGAAGTTCAAAAGCATTCCAAGAGAAGACAGTGACTATAGGGCCTTGTAAGTCACGGCATGTAATCAGAGAGTTTACAGGAGATTCACCTCAGTTCCGGGTACATCATTTTTTTTTTTTTTCACACTGGCACAGAAAATCAACTCATTAAAACCGACATATCAGCTCATGTTCTAGATAAATTCTCCGAGACAAGTTTCTGGATAGATCTTAATCTTGAGTTGTTACAGGCATCTGGGGAAAAGGTAATAAGGTAAATTTTTCTTTAAAGATGTTACATCAAACGGGAACATAAAAAGTTGACAAGTGCTCCCGTTCAGTTATATAACTGAACACAAACAACAACAAAATATTCTGAAAGACCGATATTTAAAACATACCGCCAGAGTTTCAAGCATGTACTGGAAAGTCAGGTAGAAGCAAAGGGGCAGTACAGAGCCTACACCACAACCAAATAAGATGCAGGATGCAGAACAGATCTGTGGCACATTCAATGACCAGCATTAAGGGGGTAAGAAGACAATCATGTAACAGGACCCATTCAACACACAACCGTTGGTGGTTTACTGGAATACTAACTCCTCAGCAGAATGCGGGGCAGATGTGTGGGACATTCATTGGCCAGCATTAATGGGGTAAGAAAACATAAATGTAGCAGGACCCATTCAACCCATAACCGTCGGTGGTTTACTGGAATGCTAACCCCTCAGAAGAATGCGGGCCAGATCTGTGGGACATTCATTGACCAGCATTAAGGGGGTAAGAAAACATACATGTAGCAGGACCCATTCAACCCACGACTGGAGGTGGTTTACTGGATTGCCAACTCCTCAGCAGAATGCGGAACAGATCTGTGGGACATTCATTGACCAGCATTACGAGGGTAAGAAATATACATGTAGCAGGACCCTTTCAACCCACGACTGGAGGTGGTTTACTGGATTGCCAACCCATCAGAAGAATGAGAGACAGATCTGTAGGACATTCATTGATCAGCATTAAGGGGTAAGAAAACATACATGTAGCAGGACCCAGTCAACACACAACCGGCGGTGGTTTACTGGAATACTAACTCCTCAGCAGTATGCAGGACAGATCTGTGGGACATTCATTGACCAGCATTAAGGGGGTAAGAAAACATACATGTAGCAGGGCCCAGTCAACCCACGACTGGCGGTGGTTTACTGGATTGCCAACTCTTCAGCAGAATGCGGAACAGATCTGTGGGGCATTCATTGACCAACATTAATTGGATAAGAAAACATGGCAGGACCCAGTCAACCCATAACCGTCGGTGGTTTACTGGAATGCCAACCCCTCAGAAGAATGCGGGACAGATCTGTGGGACATTCATTGACCAGCATTAAAGGGTTAGGAAAACATGGTAGGACCCAGGCAATCCACAACCGTGGGCTTCTTGCTGGAATACGAACTCCGCAGCAGAATGATGGACATATCTTTGGGACAGTCATTGACCAACATTAATGGGATAGGAAAACATGGCAGGACATGGCAGTCAACCCATAACCGTCGGCTGCTTGCTGGAATACCAATTCGACACGGAGCCTGAGACATCCAGCGTACACCGTATTTTTTTCCATAGCGTTTAGCAAATTGCGACAGCGTTATTCGGTTTATCATTAGGAGTAGAGGTAACACATATTAATCAGAGAAACGTAGATAAACTCTACCCTGAGAGTTGACTTCCACGACGCCGCGTAAACTAGTGATGGTTACCACGAGAAAGAGAACACTAATTCCGTAGGAGCAAACCATACTGAGTACATGAAACACGCACGAAAGGCGCACTATATGTGCTATATTTTCTTCTCATATGACACCTATGTTAACACGGAAACAAACTGTCCGTTTAACTCGTAACGATAAAAATATCGCTGAAAATGTCTAAGTTTGTACGTTGGAGCCTCGAAGCCATTTGACTCACGCTTGGATGAACATTGTATTAAAAACAACACCATATGTAGTTTACGTACAGAGACAGTAATGGTACTCTGTGTGTAACAGTACCACAATCCCCATTTGTAAGATATAAATGCAAAAATACATTAAATTGTTTTATATAATGTATAAATGCTATAGCAATGTGTTAAATGCCTTTGGAACGGCGGCGATAATAGCTACTTGTGAGCTAAGGATTTCATAGTTCTTAAATCGACTTAAAAATAAATTTCTTGTCTTATCTTCAGGCTTGGTAATAGACAACATCTATACTACAACATTTTAATGTACAGACATTGATTAAATTGTCACGTAGTGCTTTGATTTTGACCAGCGAACAACATCTTGATTAGTATTCTTCCGCGTCTAAGAGATTAGCTCAAGGCGTTAAATACGGATACGGAATCGGCTGAGGAAAATACCGACATAACAAACTAATAAAAAATATAAATTTAGTTGCACTTATGGGTATATTGATTAGCAACGTTTCGGCGTAGATGCTATATGGCCGTTTACAAGGATTGATTACAAACTTGAGATTAACAAATCTTTTTAAGTAGATAATCAACGAGATTTGTAATCTTTGTCAGAACACGGTCTAAATATCTAGAGCGAAGAGCTGCTTATTAATATACCCTGAAGGTGAATTTTCCTGTAAATTATGTTTTGTTATGTTCCTAGATTCTAAATGTCTCAAAAATAAATTATGATAAACTATAAATACCGCTATAAACCGCTAAAAGCCTTGAAGACTAACTATATACGCTATTTAAAATAGACATCTTCTCCAAAGAATAAATACAGTGAGTTGATTCTTTTTTAAAAAATATAACTATTTAAGTATTGAGTATTAAAACTTCTGTAACTTCTAGTAAATCATTCTGTTGAATGGGGCCGCCAATACATTAAATTGTGTATGTGTATGTAAACTATACCCTCATATACAAGAACACAAAGACAGTATTATCGTTTTATTTGAGATAACACTCTCTGATACTGAACAGATTGTAGTTCAGACAATTGTGCAGACTGAGACCCTTGCGGGAATCGCCATCAGTAAATGCCAGGCACTTTAATCACTCAGCCATCCGACCTTCTACAAAAATAGAAGGCTAACTAGCTGGAGTCTAGATGGCAGACATTCACTACCCCTCTGATAGGTATAAACGACAGAAAAACTATTTCAAGAACACACAGATAAAAAGTTAACCAATAGTGCACAGGACCAGGAAATGCTGAAGGCAAATTTAAAGTAAGTCTCCTTTTTTTCTTATGTACCATGTGTTTGACTCGTCATTTTTATGTATTTTCTATTAATAGTTCGTCTGGCCAGCTCTGAGTATTATGAATGTACGTTTATTGTTAGTTAGTTTCGGCTACTCAGTTAATTACTTCAATTAACGCTTCTTTTTTTTCCGGAACGTAGCCGAAGGCGAACGGGAACTACCGAACCGCGTTGGAGATGGCATCTTAACTAGACTGGTACAATACTCTAATAAGCCTATCTATTAATCAATAATGTATTTTAACGGGGAAGTAAACATAAAAACAAATTGAGTGTGATTAGATTGACTGAGTAGAGAAGATTCCAAAACTGCTATACGATGTTAATGGACTTTTCAACATATGTTTTAAGGCTACATTAAACAGAAACCTGTATGGTTGACATTTTGTGCCATCGGCGAATGCCTCTTTACAATAATAATCATGAAATATGAATCTATTAAAATCTGAATATATTAATTCAAATAATACATTGACGGAAATAACTGCTAACGATTTTGTCAAGTATTTATTCGGCAATGGTTTATGTTATGGAGACATAAACAATGTGACACCATACAGGTATCTGCTCTATATGTGGCTCAAACAAAAACCTTAACATCTAAACATTATCTTGCTAATTTGTTATGTTTTCTTCCTCTTTAAAAAAGATAAGACTAGCTGAATTTTTACCTTATTTCCCTCTCTAACAACGCTTGAGTCTCTGTTTTTCACAAATGCCCCTTTTAGGGTGCGCCTTAAAACTGAATTTTTGGAACGATATTTGTGTCACATAAGTATATAAACGTTATAAACGACAAATTCTGGTATATTTTCAAGGCAACGTTTCAGTCTAGCTGTTTTCAAGCAGATCGCTACATGATGTCATCCATAACGTCCTACGTTATTCTATGTGTCTCGACTACTGTATGCCTCTAAAAGAAGATAGTTTCACGTTAAAAGCGGATGTTGTTTAGGAACATTTGTACTTTGTTCTCAAAGAGTGCAGTTTTTTGTTGTAATATGTTTAACATTATTTGTGATGGAAGAAAAATGGCGACACGGAGGTATAAGAGCAAAAGGACAATTAACTCGGGTAGAAATTGAGAACTGGTTTATCATCAGAATTGACAAAGTTGACGTTATTGTTCTGAAAGCGTCTGTCTCTAAAATTCCTATTAAATTATAACCATGTCTACATATTCCTGGGAAAGCCGTTTTATCATTGCTCTATTTATTTTGACAAATGTATAACAGACATACAAACAATTTTAACAGATGTAAAATTATTTTTCGCATAAGTAAAATTCTTTTTTACATATGTGAAATAAAGAGACAAGTGTAAAACAGATTGCGATAAGTGCAAGCTTCACACTGCATGTATGTGTGCACAAACGGTGGATGTAGCCAGGAAAATTAACGAGGGGCAGTTTCTGGTAAGTGATTTTATGTTGTAAATTGGCAATGTTTACTGAATATACCGTAGAAAGACTTGAATGGGTGGGGGTATTTGATTTTGAACCTTCGGGTTTCATGAAGACTATATTTTGTGACGTTCTGTCTTGCGTTCCGGTCCTCGTCCTCTGTTGTCGTGCTTTTAGCCATTGTCGTTAAGGGGGGTTTGTTTCGCCCGTTGGGCTTGATCACCGTCATATGAGTGAAATATCCTTAAGTACATATAAATAAAGCGTAAACTCCAGTTAGACAAACATAAAACATTAAAGTTTCTGATTTGTACAGCACATACTCCTCTATGGAAATTAACAATGAAAAGCTATTTAAAGTGGAACTGGATTGTACATAGCAATATCTAGTTAATTCAAGATTGGTCGTCAAACTCGGTGAAGTTAATTTAATATTTCTGCAAAGTATGATTGACCAGAAAAGCTATATATAAATCACTTTTAGCTCAGGAGTCTTCAAATCCGGAGCCTCCTCCATCCTGAGCTAAAGGGAATCAGGAAGCCGATTTGTTGTGGTGTCCTGTTTTCGCCATGTAAATATATTTTGGCGTCTTCCGTGTTGCCAACGTCATTTATGGGGGTTTCTTTCACCGATTGGGCTCGTACACTGCGAGTGAAATATGAATGAAATAACGTTTAATACAACGTAAAAACCCAACCAATCAATCAATGGAAAGCTTTGAGTTGTATTTAGAAGCTGGAATTGATAAGTAGATAAGAATTAGTACAAAAGTTGATATCCATATCAAAACAAGTACTTGCCATGAGATAACAGTTGCTGAACACGGAAATAATGTCGCTATGAGTATTTTACTCGACAGACCTGCGTCGGGTGGTTGGATTGGAGCCTCCTGATGCCCTCCGAGTTAAAGGGCATCAGGAAGCCGATTGGTTATGGTGTCCTGCTTTCCGACACGTTAATGCATCGTGATGTCTTCTATTTTGCCAGCGTCGTCTTTGGTGGTGTCCGTCACCGATTTGACTGGCATAGCTTCATACAAGTGAAATAACCTTAAGTACAGTATGGCGTAAAACCCAATCAATAAATCATCAAACAATCAATCAACAGCCCTGCGTATCGTAGTAGGGTTGTGGTGGGCATATACTAAGATAGTGGATACACTGGAGAGTTGTCTATGAGCCAAATGTCCGAGGGACAAAAAGCCAGGGAAAAGAATGTTATTATCCGTCAACCAAACTCCTTGTGTTTTGATTGGTCAATTTGACAGGGGATAAAAAAAACCCGTACACAATGTGATAATTTTCAACTCACAGGTAATAAAAAACAAACATGGCCGCCTTCGCTTCAAATTTTGTTGGCAATTACATAGTTTAAAACATAGTTTCTTCACAATCGCTACATTTAAATGACGGTAAAATATCCTAAACATCGGTTTTTACAGACTTGTTTTGTGCAACGTCATCGATCAGGTTACAGTTCCGCCGCCATCTTGACCCACTTAGGGTTTAACAAGTAAACAAAGCCACGTGGTTAGCTTTAGTAGCGTTGACGAATGTGAAAAAGGCTCTGAAGTTGTGGCTGCATTAGGTAAATTTTTGCGGTATTATGAGTCAAAAATGTGATTGCTTGCACAGTTTAGTACCGGGTAAGGTTGTGAATGTATTGTTTAAACAGAGTATATTGAAGAAAAAGTGAAAATCAGAATCTGGAGGGAGGGATGTAAGGAATCCCAGTTGAATACTTTTTGGGGTATTTTTATTCATTTTGCCTGATATGTAATACTGCTTAAAGTCTATCAAGCTGAAGCCGAATATATAAGGATAGAATAGAAGGTGTTAATAAAAAAATATATATATCAAAAGTGCATGTGGTATATAAGGACAAGCTGTAGAAAAGTTAGATAAGCATATGCTAGGGGCGAGACAAAGAAACCTGAAGGATGGTCTTACCAATGGTATGACAATTGGATAGTTCTGAAATATAAATCACAGTTTACATGTTCCGATATTGCAATATAATTGAAAGATTTCCAAGGGATAACATAATCAGATATGTTTTCTTTCTTGCATTTCCAGGCAGG
>JAVFBZ010199330.1:0-13909 GCA_032466195.1 Katharina tunicata | reverse complement strand
AGGAAAAATGTCAAATGAGACACCCTGTTTCTTTGAAAATAGAGATTTGAGACACCCTGTTTTTGATTTCTGGCTAATACTATGCCACCAGGTAACATGATTTACATCAAATGGCTTTGGCTGGCTATGTGTCTCATTGTGCCATTGTCAAACTTGCTGTTACGTCCGATTAGAAAATCACATGAGCAATATAAACAGTACGCTCCTTGCCTTTATTGAACTTTCTGCGATAGACAAATACCAGTAAATGGCAGAATAATTTAGATGGTCCGATTTTATTGTTTTCAGTGTTTTCGTCAAAGATATTGTCTCTTGAAGTCTTCATTTCCAGTTTGCTTACCAGCATTGCGTAAGTGTCAACCAATTGCGCATGCTCAAGATGATTACCAGAAACCCGCACAGCAATGCTACCACATATTCAATTAATCTGGTTTCCAACACACGCAAAGAAGGGTTACTTAGGTACTAGACTTTCTTAGTACCTGCACATAATATGATTCTGGGTTTAATATAATGGAAAATATTGTTATACCATAAGTTGTTTATCAATAATATCTTATATAAATTCTAATTGTCTCTATATATATGTGTCTCTTAAAGAAGATATAGAATAGGCTGTTCAGCATTTAGGATTTTAATATAGTATATACCCTAAATGCTCAACAAATTCGACCTCCATGGACACATGTTTCAAGTCATTTATTGAAGGTATTAATGTGAGCTTGGAAGTAAAGCTTATATTTTCTTGTAGATTAAAGTATGAACTTCTTACAAATTCCAACAGTTTGTTTCTACACTTCTTAACCTTTGCATAAAATGTAGTTTTATAAGTGGTAAATGGGGTCGAATTGTTGAGCATTTAGGGAAGTGTTTTCCACAGATTTAAACCTATTGTTTTACATACTGATGATATATGAATAAATAATTAATACCAGGTTGTTGTAAGAAATTGATACAGGTCTGCGTCTCACTTCAGCGACTTTATATACATCACATGTAACCCATATAAATCCTCAGTCACTGGACATCATAAGCCATATGATTTGTTTCGTATGGGGGTGTGGATGGGTTGCAAAGTTGCCATCAATCAGGTACATGTATTCATCGGAACAAACAATATTGGCATGCAGGGCGTAAAAACAAATGGTACTACCCCAAATGCTCAACAAATTTGACCCCATTTACCACTTATAAAACTACATTTTATGCAAAGGTTAAAAAGTGTAGAAACAGACAGTTGAATTTTTTAAGAAGTTCATCCTTTAAGGTACAAGAAAATATAAGTTTGGGTCCCAATCTCACATTAATACTTTCAATAAATAACTTGTAACATGTGTGAGGTCGAATTTGTTGAGCATTTAGGGTATTAGTTATTTCAGAATCAAGCCACCTATTATTAGATGCTTACAAAAACACACTTAACATATCTCTGAAACTGTCCCCCATTGTACAGGCTTCCATAGGGAAAACAGAACAGACCTTAGCTGCAGAGGCAAGGCCGGGGAATAAATTCATAACAAAATAAAAATAAAAATAAAAACAACAGAAAGGGGGCCTTAATTATATGAAAGAGACAAAATATCTGACAGAGGTATGAATTCACCCTTATGATACATGTAGTTCATAACATTCGTTTTTTAATGAACTTTAGAAAATTATTCGTACCCACCAGACACTCCATCCCCTTTCAGGGTCACCCACCTTCTCTTAACAACAATCTTTGCATTGTTACAGTTGCAATACTACACAATTAGGCATTGGTGATCAAATACAGTTCACCTGCTGTCTCGTTACATTTGTTTGTTTGTTTGATTGGTGTTTAATGTCGTACTCAAAGGTATTTCATTTATATGACGACGGATTATCCACTTCTTAATCTGCTCTAGTCTATACGGCGGAAAACCGGGAGGAGACCTCGTAAAAACCGCCCCCGCGATTGCCAAAGTCACCTCGTGTGACTCCTTCATATACCTCAGGTCCACTGGGAGACTCGAACCCGTGCGGTACATCAAAGGAGGACATGCAGTCAGACGCACTAACCACTGAGCCACGGCGCAGGCCCCTTCTCGTTACATCTGAACTCTCAAAGAATGAAAATACTAACTATACTGTTGCTTTTTTTTGTATTTGTGGGTTTGGAAATGTGTGGGATTTTAACTGCAGTGCATATTTTAAAAATCTACATAGGATTTCACGTGTTCAATATATATTTGCATATTAAACGTAAGTTCTCCGTACAAAATATGCAGAGTAGGCAGGTCTGCAACAAGCCACCTGGGCATTTCAAGTTATCCCAAGCAAACCTTCGTTAATAAAATTGTTTGATTTTTTTTACCTTTGGTCGTTTCCAGATTACACCTGATAACTTTCCGGGTGTATAAAAGACAGATTTATCCTCTGGGGGGAATTCCATATCATAGAAAAGCCGGTTTTGGGTCTGAGCCTCCTTCTTAAGGGCATCATAATTCTGGTTTTTGTAAGGTTTCACGCTCCCTCCAAATATCTTATTCATGGTGAATATAGTGGAGATTTGTTTGGGTTATTGATCACTGAACTAGAACCTGAAATTAAAATAAATAAAATATTTATTTATTTGGTAGGTTGGTATTTTTATAGCTTGACATCACCACTTTTCTATGGCTTGTGTATGAAGAACACTGAGAAAAACTTAGCAAAATCCCAGCAAACATTTTTCAATTTTATGCTTGAAAGTTCATGATTAACAGATGCTAAATCCATAAAATGCCGGCAATGAGTGATAATAGCAGTATACCCTAAATCACCTCAAATTTCGACCATAATGTTAATACTTTGGAAGCTATTTTAAGGACTTTAAAATAATGTCTGAGAGTCAAACAACAGTTTTACAATTAAAGGAGAATCTGGATTTTACAATAAACTTAAATTTGTTTGTTTACAAGCTATATTACTTCCACAGCTTGCAAACAGGTGAGCATTATGCATGGCCGAAATTATAGGTGATTTACAGTACTTTCTTTAAATCAGTCATCAGTGGACCAAACATTTACATTAAGTGGACATCAAAAGAGAATGATCAACAACTACTGCAGCCTGGCATGTTTTACCCGTGGAAACCGAACTGCGTGTCTTTGTTTGATTGGTGTTTAACGTCGTACTTAAATATATAGGTATTTAATCTATATGACGACTTAGTAATCTTAATACTTTGCATTGCCGGTGTATGGTGGAAAATCGGGAAGAAACCTCGTAAAAACCTGCCCGCGAACTTCCGCAGCCACTGGAAAACTTCCCTTATATACCTAAGGTCCAGAGGGGGGATTGAACCTATTCCGGGTACAGTGAAGGGGGTTCCGTAGTCCAACGCTCAACCACAGAGCGGCCCCCAAAATGCATGTCAACCTGTCCAGTCCGCCAGTGGGAGGCCTCTACTTTTGCAGCTAAACGCTGCCCACTGCGGTAGAGTGAAGCCGAGAGCAGGCTATGTCAGTCTTCAAGGACTTAGGTGTACATGTATTCCAGGATCAAATTTATTTGTCACAACACGCCATAAAGTGCATAAAATTGTAAACATTACTCATGACACCAATGGAGTCAATTTGCGGATTTGTTTGATAGTGATTTACGCCGTTTCGCGTACAAGTTTACGTTTGTTTGATAGAGTGCCAGTACATAAAAACCACCCAAAATAACAGTCACTGGGTTTGAGCCTCCAGTGCCCTGGTACATAACTTAAGATGCACCAGCATTTGGCAACTCTAGTTCGCCATTAAAACAGGTTTATTTAAATATTAGGATAGACGGTAGATCGCGTTAACATTATCAACCAGCACATCCACGAGGGGACAGCCACGACAAGACAGGCCTACTCTAGCTGTGAACAATGACGTCACACTTCCGGGTTTTAAATTAAGTTATTAACGGCTATGCTTTCTCAGTTGCAAATGTGACACGGTCAGTTGTCTTTCCAAATACACTTGGAAAATAATATGTTTTTGTCAAAGTTGGCTGGACTTGTCCTCTAATACTATCTTCAATTGTTTTCTGAAATTTTTTTTTTTTATTCAGATTAAATTATATCCTAAGGCTTCAACTCCAAGATATAGCTAGTATGCTCTTAGGTATAAATATGTTAGCTTATCAGTCAGACCACAGAAATATTACATCATTAGCACATTCGTTAGCACATTCGCTTCTGCTCTCCACTAGAATAATAGTAAGATTTAAAACCCTGTTGCCAAAATGTTAAACTAGTACTTACATACTTGTAATAATGTTTTTAAAGCCAGTATAGGGTACATGTATGTATAAATTAAGTTTGTATAGGGTATGAATACAGTATGATGAACTATGGACATGCTTGAGTGATCATAATACCTGATAAAAGCTCACAACCATCACTGTTGACATGGTTGAAATGCAACATAACTACATGTAACAAAGTTCAAATGAAATGCTAGGTTCCCACATTTATAATCATCCTTTGACACACATATTTTGACAAGAAATGTAACATTTTTTTTGCAGATGCTCACAAGTTGCATGTCGTATACAAGACTATACCAATCTGGTTTCAACGCATTACCACAGGAGTCCCTGGCTGCTTATGAGGCTAACTGGGGGTCGTTTTCACAAGTTCGTTACTTTGTTTGATTGGTGTTTAACGTCGTACTCAAGACTATTTCTCCTATTCTCCTATACCTTTTCCGGGTACCTCACACGTTTGAGACAGAGCGATATCCAGATAAATTGATTGCGAAAATCGCTAATGTTGACATTTACGAAAACATCCCAGATGCCAGCCATCATTATTCATACAATATGTGTATCCTGATTGCCTGCAATACGCTGCCACCAGATTAACCACCTTTATTTTACTTTTAAGCGTAGCCAATTTTCCTTGTGAATTAGAGAATCCGATTGATGTAACTTTAACAAACGATAGTATACGCAATAAAAGTTCTAGTGTATGTATTTGTATGCCTCAAAATAAATTTGCGTCATTATTTTGTATTAATATTTGAAAAAATCTGCATGAAAATTAGACAACCTATTATTGATAAAATATGCTCATAAATATTTTAGAACTTATTTTAAATATTACCAAACGGCAAAGTATACAAAAGTAAAATAAATCAAGCCATATAAGTTTTGTTTTGTCTGATCCCCCAAGGTTCTTGCTTGTTTGTTTGATTGTTTGATTGGGGTTTTACACCGTACTCAAGGTTATTTCACTTATATGAAGGCGCGCCAGTCCACTTGGTGAAGGAAACCACCACCAACCACGCTGACAACATGCAAGACAGGACAAAACGTTTACATAACATTAACAAAACAAGACACCACAAAAAATCGGCATTATGGGCCCCCTTAGCTCAGAGAGCACCAGGGAACAACAGACTCCCACCCACCCAACCACCCATGGTTCTTGCACATGTGATCATACTATTTATATAGTGGTAGTTCGTTGGTCATGGCTTCAGGAACACAAAAGCTATTTATTAACTAAAATAGCCATTTATTAGTTACTGACTCATACAGCAACACAGGAAGATATGATAAATTTGTCTTTTTTGATTACATTCAACTTGATTCAAGTTCAATATTTGTATGCCTTTCTTTTTCTGCGAGAAGGGTTGAATCACATATATGGTTCGCTCAGTAAGATACAAGTTCGGATAACAAACAGTTCAATTAATAAACCTAACCAAAATGTTCCTTAAAGTCACATACACACCCAAAATTAGGATTTTTCAACTAATTCTGTTTGCCTTGATTTGTACAAGATTTGATGTTTGTTCAAAAATTAAAACAGTCACGTTAAAATAAAAATTATTCATTGGGTACAAAGCTTGTACGGACCAGGAGAAATCTAGCAGTTATTCGAATTTAACGTAAAGCGGGCTGGCCATATTTGCTGAGAATGACTTTGATCCAGCCGCGGTGAATGACCTTGTTTGTAATGAGCCAACATTTTAAACCTTGTAAGGGGTGTGGCTAACACGGTTGACAAGGAGTGACGTCGGTACATCAAACTGTGTCTGACCTGTGACAGCAGATTGACACATTTCCAATTTAAAATTCTGGCAGAATTTTCCGATTTTGTTTAATTTTACCAGGCTTTTAAGTTACCTTTACCATTAAATTTGGGGGTAGAATTAACGGAATACCTCTAACTTTTACTTCTATATAATTCATGTGATTCTGTGAAAACCAAAAATACAGAATATTTGGGTGCGTACATGTATGTGACTTTAAACAGCAGTTAAAGGTTACTCGCGACAGACCAATACTACAAATAGACCAAGTGTTTCTTAAAGAACTCTAAAACATTAACTTTGAAAAACTTGGTGACGGTTAAATTCAAGACTATTGATTACATATATGTACCGGTATGTTAAATTTCTCATTCTTCTACGTGTCGTTGTTGTTACACAGAAGTTACTAAGACAAAGTTTACATACCAGACAAAGTTTTATGCTTATCACTGAGGATAATCTTCTAGTAAACCACACACCAGTGACAAAATGTGTCTTTCCACTTCAGAATTAAGTTTAAATTGCCTTCATTATATATGCAGAACACGGATAAAAAAAATTAAAACCAGCGATAAAAACATGTTTTGCAAGCTAGGGAAAACACCTACGATTCGCCGCCGCCCAGTCGAGAAATGACGAAGATATGCGGAAATTACCGAATGAGTTAAATTTTAGACCATGTCCTAATTTAGGCTCTGCAGGTTTACAGATTGAATGCTGATTAGATATATAACTCAGAGTTATCAATTATGACGAGTCACCAACAAAAATGCACACCAAACAAAAGAAATGTATCAAAAGGTAGAAATATTAATACCTGGGTAGAAATGTGTATATAGCCGGGTTGAAATATACATGTATATTACTTAAACTATATTGTCAGATTGTCATTAGATCCGTCGCCGCAGACATAGTTAAGCAGCGACTGAAGAAGATGGCAAACTGGTGTCAGCAACAAACGCTATTCGCCTGATGAATTGTGAAGTAAGTAAATTCTTGATGTTTTTGTAATTTACCCAGCTTCTAAATGCCACTCAAACAAGAAATTCTACCCAGGTAGAAATTTTTCTACGTAGGTATAAATATTTCAACCCCAGGTACCCAGGTAGAAATAATAATACCTGTGTAGAAACATTTCTACCTGGGTAAAAAGATAAAAAAAATGAAATGTTATTGAAGAAAATATCCATGTCCTCTACGGGCCACCGTACTTATAAGGCACCGTAACTATCCCGTTTTGACATTAATATAAGAATTCATGAGTTAGCTCCCGTATACGTGCTCTTCAATTGTCAAGTGAAGGTACATTTTGTACATGCCCGCTCTTTGCTCAAAGATTCAAGAAATTTTGTTTTGTTGTTATTTGTGATATTGTATAGGCAAATTCAGCTTTGCGAATTCAGAACTCTACAGGTGCGCGGTCAGGTAATTTTAACGCATTTTGGATCGACGATTTCATCGAAATTATTTTCGAGTGAAGCTATTGTTTATTGTCAGCATATACATCATTACATGTAGTTCGAGGAGCTCAGACGATAGTTTTTGAGGGGGACAGGTCAAATCGTCTAACGGTCAAGTCGCCTAACGGGTGTTTAGGACGAATCGTCTGATATTTTAGGTCGAATCGTCTAAAACTTAGGACGAGTCGTCTAACATACCTTGTATGGCAAATATGCGTGTCTTATATTACTGTAATTAAGTATCTGATTCAATTCAGCTGTGCGTGGATTTATTTGGTTATCCTTGTATTCAATATGGTCATACAGTACTCTTAACAACTTCGTGAGCAATTTGGCAATTTTTCAACATTTTTAGTTTTATTCTTGTTTAATAATTTGGTCTCTAATCTATTTCCATTGTTTATTCAAGGTTACCAAAATGCGGGTGGATGGCGAAAACTGTTAGTACCCCAGTGCTCTCTGAGCTAAGGGGGGACAAACAGGAAGCTAATTTGTAGTGACAACCTGTTTTGAGTTATCTCCCCTTTCTTGTCTTTTGTCAATGTTATTGAGGGTGGTTTCATTGGTTTCCTTCACTCATTGGGCTGGCACGCTGTCATATGAGTAAGGAGTAAAACCTAAATCAAACCAAATTATATAATTACCCTAAATCCTCAACAAATTTTACCTTGAAAAGCACAAACTCTAAGTAATTTATTGACTTTAAGTGTGAATTCGGAATTCAACTAAAGCTTACATTTTCTGGTTATTCAAAGTCTGAACTTCATAAAAATGTGAAAATTGCATTTGTATACTACATGTAGCTCGAAAAATTCAACCCCCTTTACAACTTATAAAACTACATTTTATTCAATGGGTAAGAAGTACTTCTACCATTTTAATAAAATGTAGTTTTATATGTTGTAAAGGGGGTCAAATTTTTCGAGCATTTAGGGTATTACAATAGTCAGAGTGCCTTCAATGCTGGCCACCCTATGGTCTACTGTGTATTCTATATTTTTGTATAAATGTAGAGAAAGAAAATTTTGCTTGCCTCCACCGGGATTCGAACACGGGTATCCTATATTTGATACTCAGACATGTCAAGTAAAACCGTATAATCTTCTTTATTTGATTTTAGGTAAAGAGCATGAGGTGAAAAATGGATGCAAATGAGTTTTTGAATCGTGAGGCCATGATTCAGTGGCACATTGACAAGATGTATAATGATATAATGAAAGCTGACAACATTGGTAAGATAATTCAGTGTGATTCCAGCATAGCTAAATTAAAACTGAATGTGGCATTTAACACCAATCAAGCAAGCAAGCCTTCAATCATCGAAATTTTTATACATCTTTGAACTTCAGAAGTCTGATTATAATGACATTATTTGAGATAGTGATAGACGTTTATCTCTTAGTACTTTCTGGTGGGTGGTTGTATGGCAGTTACTTCATGGGCCTGGTGGGGGCCACGAGGTGACTTCGGCAATCGCGGGGCGGTTTTTATGAGGTTTCCTCCCGGTTTTCCGCCGTATTGAGTAAAGCAGATTAAGAAGTGGAGAATCCTTCGTCATATAAATGAAATACCTTTGAGTAAGACGTTAAACACCAATCAAACAAACAAACAAACAAATCATGGGTCTGGTACTCTGTGAGCTAAGCAGTAACCTTGAACTCATCGTCATTGAACTATTGCAGTAATATCTGTTTTAAATAGGTCTCTAAATAAGAACTAACTCGCCAATGAAGAAACTGGAACTTTAATGCTAACTGAATACATGTAGATTATACAATGTACATGTACACGTAGTGACGTAACACCGAATCACGGTACTTTGGAAACTAAAGATTTCTGCACCCAGAGCTGAGAACCGCATGACTGTCTATGGCGTCGATAGTATGACGCAGTCACGCAGCATTATGTAGTATACTAGTATGTGTCTCTGAATTAGGTCATTCAAATCTCCATTACACACATGATAAATAATACACGCATTAGGATACAACACTATCACAGGAAGTGGCCTCATGTTTTGAGTTGTGTCTTCGGCCAGAGGCTTCTTTTTCTATCGCCACTGTTGTTGATGGGGGCGGGTGGTTGGGTGTGAGCCTCCTGTGCCCTGGTGCTCTCTGAGCTCGTTAACGGTGGTTTCCTTCACCGATTGGGCTTGCACGTCGTCATATAAAAATTAAGTGTCTGTGAAATAACCTTGAGTATGGCCTCAAACCTCATTTGAGACACCCTAATTCAGTCAAATTTAACATGGGAAAGATAGGAAAAATGACACCCTGTTTCTTTGAAAATAGTGATTTGAGACACCCTGTTTTTGATTTCTGGCTAACACTATGGGCCTACATGTAGTTTCCTTCACCCATTGGCATGATTGGCCTGGCATACTGTCATATGACTGGAAAAACCTTTAGTATGACGTAAAGCCCCAATTAAATACATAAACGAACCTATACTCTGTAATACTAATACCTATAGATATTGGTGTATATTTTTCTACTGATAAAATACGGGTTGTTGTGTGGGAGCCTCCTGTGCCCTTGTGCTCTTTGAGCTACATGTAAGGGGCAAAGTCTGCCTATTTGTTGTGGTGTACTGTTTTGTTAATGTTATGTAACATGTGTTATGTTATGTTTTGTCCTGTCTTGCATGTTGCCAGCGTCGTTAACAGTGGATTCCTTCACCGCTTGGGCTGGCACGCCTTCATGTAAATGAAATAACATAGAGTACGGCGTTAAACCTGCAAACAAATCTACTGATAAAATAGGAGAGGTACATCTGTCAGTATAAGATACTGTGAAGATAGATTTATGGCTGCATTCCCTTTCTCAGTTGGTTAAACTTTGAACTGCTGAATACCAAAGGGAATTTTCCTGGTGGATGGAGGGCTGTTTTTACGAGGTTTATTCTCCACTATGCAAGGCAATGCAAAGTCAAAATTAATAAATTTAAATAACCTGTCCTGATAGTGTTAGCCAGAAATCAAAAAGAGGGTGTCTCAAATCACTATTTACACAGAAACAGGGTGTCTCATTTGATATTTTCCCTATCTTTCCCATGTTAAATTTGATTGAAGTAGGGTGTCTCAAATGGCTTTTGGGTGTCTCAAAGACACCGAAACACCCCTCTGGCTAACACTATGCCTGTCCTTGACTTTGGCATTAAACACCAATAAAATAAATAAATTTATGATATAATGTACATGTAGCTGTACATAAAAGAGTTGTCAGTGTCATTGATTTCAATAAATAAATAAATAAAAGTTTCATTTAATGAAAGTAAACCAAAAAATACATAACAGCAAAAGGAATGTCAGAGAAAAAATAGTTTAAACCCACAAGTTACAATCTGTTTGACGTAGATATAAAGTTATATAAATATGAAAGTTAAAGATTATATCATTATACTTTTGTACATGTACATGTAGGTTGGTGTATAGAATAATTTAGTTTCAAAAAATGAATTTAAATGAATATTTTGTTTGTGATTATCCAGATTTCGTCTTAATATTTTGTGCTTCATTCAATCAATGGGGTACCGGCAGTCCGCTAGATGGTGCGCGAGTGAAGTGGGACACCTATGGAATGCATTCACGCTGAACTCTGCTGTCAATACGTTCAAATACTTGATTTTCACATACATGTACACGTATAAGAGTACCCCGGTACTGCCCAAGCAGGCAAGCAGCGGCTAATAGGTCCTACTTCACTACAGTGACATCTAGTGGACCAGTTCTGCCGGTACTTCATTGGTACATACGCGGCTTTAAGTGTTATGATTTCAGCATGTTTACAGATTTATGTATTATTTTCTCCTTAGGTAGAGGAAGCTTTCATGTTGGCCCCAAACATGAGAAAAACAGTTCAGGCATGCCACGACCTTTGACATCTGGTCAGTCTCACCCGACGAATGGAGTAACATGGAAGAGCAGGGACAAGCAGAACAAATTAAAATGTAATATCAGTGACTGTGAAATAGATACTTTAAGGAAAGAAGACAGTTATTTGGATTCTAGAAAACCTAGACCAAGGAATTGTGCGAACTTGTTGACATCTAAGAATATACACGGGCCCGTTAGATATCATAAGATATGTTCATCTAAACCGCATAGAACTCAACCAGAAAAGCGTATTGCACCGAATCAAAGTTCTCTAAAAGAACATGATCATCTAAATGTGAATAATCTTAATGTGAAGATTTCAAAACATCAGTATACTAAAAATATGTTTGATGCACTGTGTCAAAATATAGCGTTAGTCAATGATGATAACAAGTCTGTGAAAGGTAAATTGATTGAACCACGTAAGGAGAGAATGGAAAATAAATTCCGTTTGGTAGGCCGTGACAAAAAAATGTCGCTGCCAAAACAAGGGAATACATTTTCCAAGAAGGATTATTGGTATGAACATTCAAAAGTATATTATCAGGATGAATCTTCTGTGTTTAAGTCTGATATGGGACATTCATCACTAGGTTTTGAGCAGTCTCTATCAGGTGTTCTAAATGACCATTCAGGTGTTGGGTCTGAGAATGAATCTTCTGTGTTTAAGTCTGATATGGGACATTCATCACTAGGTTTTGAGCAGTCTCTATCAGGTGTTCTAAACGACCATTCAGGTGTCAGGTCTGAGAATGGATTTTCCATAAACGATTTTGATCATGGAATTAAAATGCCGGACAGTTCAATTGAACCCTCACTACTAATAGGCAGAACCAAACGTTCTAATTCCACACACAATCCAGAAGTGTTTCCAGAAGTGTTTATCAATAAACATTTGCCTGTTGATTTAAACAACGGACTGTGCCAGTCAGTGGCACAAAACGAAATACAATGTAACCGTTACTCTTTTAAAGGTCGAGCAATCAACAATTACCCTTTGAACTCTGACACACTTCTCACTGGGAACCTTTCTTATGCAGTGGATCATGTTGGTAACCTACGTGAAGCAGATTCAGTGACTCATAAAAAGTCTCTAAGAACCCCTGTTGCTCAAACCATTCACAGCGAGACTTACACCATTGAAAATCCCGGTTGGGATGTGTGCCAAAGGGTTTCAAATCGCTCAGTTTCAGAGTGTGCCTTTAAATCACCCGGATCCTCAACAGACTTGGCTGCTCCGTTTTCTTACGCCAAAGGGGAAATAACTCTTGCCAGCAAGGATTTGAGTCCTGTTCACAGTCATGTCACCGACATCACTGATAAGAATGCCAGCCTTGAGCACAAAGCAACCACAGATCCTTCATGTGATTCTGATTCTGACTGTGGCTATTGTGATCAGCAGCTGTTATCACCCACGGAAAGAACCTCGGGTATGCATTTGTCTAATCAATTCTTATCGATACTTTAGTATTTTATTGCACTGTGCAGTCAGTTGCCTTGCAGAGTTGTGTCTCTTGATTAATAAGAGTCCAAAGTTTTGTCAAGATTTTTTTCCATCGTTAAGGTATGTTAAAAATAATTAAATAACAAAAAAAAACGTTACTGCATCACTTATTATTATATTCATAATAAGTTTGTTTTATTATTTTTAGAATCAAATTATGGAATCAATTTATTAATATTATTCCCATATAACTTGATTTCTTTAAAACAAAATTAAGATTTAAACTATAAGTTTAACATTTCAATCAACTAAGAATTTCTTTTCATATGGGGCCACCAAAACAATACTTTTTTTTTTAAATTTGATAATGCCCCACTTGGGTACGAGTGCCTTCAAAATTATTAGTCTTTATTTTGTAGGCTCTGCTCATTCTCGTGCCTGACTGCACATCTTCTTAGACAATTGTTTCCATTTTGGACTGAACTTTTTCATAGTCTGTCATGCCTTTGGTTTTCTGCCAAAAAAAGACAGAATCCAGTCTTTCTATATGATTTGCCTTCACAACATCCCGTGTGGACCTTAAATATATAAGGGAAGTTTTCCGGTGGCTGCGGAGTTTGTGGGGTTGTTTTTAAGAGGTTTCTTCACGGATTTCCACCATACACCGGCAAAGCAAATTAGTAATAAATAATAAGTCGTCATATAGTTGAAATAGTCTTTGAGTACGACGATAAACACCAATCAAACAAACAAACAAACCTTCACAACATAATGTACTCCTAAATTAAACTTTGTGCACATTCTGAAGCGATGATCACATGTTTGTTTTTGTGATTGTTATGCATACAGGGGTAGTCATAAAATGCTACGGCCAATTTAAATCATTCATACTGTTGAATATGGCATATTGCAGAATATGGTGAGAATGTAGCTCCAGCAATCATTCCAATCTACATGTAGAATTGCTTAGCTTTGGGGTCTTGTCTACCAGGCCTGTGCTGTAAGGTTTTCTCGGGTAACCTAAAAATCGGTCATCTAAATTTTTTCTGCATAACCTAAAAATAGGTTATGCAAGATGGGAATTAGGATAACCTGTGTTTGTCCTAGGTTAACC
>JAVFBZ010199329.1:0-33150 GCA_032466195.1 Katharina tunicata | reverse complement strand
AATCGGCATCCAGTGCCCCTTGGCTTAGAGAGCACCAATCACCCGCTATATGGTAAGTACACAAGCTTCAATTTATACAATTATTCCTGCTCACAGTGAGCGTGTAAAGTTGCACGGTCCTCTGTACAGTTAACGTCATCATGTATGATCTTAGTTAAGTATTCCATTTTGATCTTACTTTATAGTAATTTCAAGTGCGCCTGTTAGTGACGATCTGGAGTTAACTATCGGACTTCATCGAGCGAGGATAAACAACAGCGTTTACAATATGCTAAAGAGCGGATTGGTACTTTGGCTCGCTGGATGTAACTGCAAGAAGAGCCAGTCGATGGTACTGTGAAAGGAGAGGTCTGCTGCTACCAGAGCGTGCAAGAGCAGTGCGAATACAGCTGCTTGTCTGTAAAGCGATTTTATAGCCTACGAAAATATAACGGATAGGATTTGTGGACAGGAATATGAACAGCCTATCGAACGGCTTTCATTCGCGATAGGCTTGTGTGTGAAGCCAGTGGAAAGGGAACTGTGGATCATTTAAAGCGCAGACCTTCATTGAGGAAAGTACATTGCATATTTTTAGCTGGTAAACCACTATCAGTTATTATCTGTTTAGTTTTCGATAAATGAGGATAAAGAAAGGCAACCGTATAGACATCGACAATATATGTGATTTATTTAGTTTGCAAACAGTGATTTTGCTCGTTTTGCATTCGTCTTATTGCCTTTTATTTAAACTATGATAGGAAATTTAACAACTTTGTGAAGGCTACCCATTGGTCATCATTGTGGTATGTATTGCTTTTATCTTTTTATTTTATTTTTTTATTAATTAAGCCCATAACAATAAACCATGGGCAGAGTGCTTAGTAATTGATAATTATTTTGCTTGATCTTTGTCGGAGTCAAGCAGAAACATTTGGATTTGTTTGTTTCTCGCCTCAATGAGTAAACTTCTACGGTGAGCTATAGAAAGTCTCTGGTCCGGTGTCGATATACTTTGACGTTGTGGACGCTTAGTACACGGAGGTACCGGTTTTGTGCCAAAGACGTCTCTCTGTAACACTAACATACCGATTATCATACCGCCTTTGGGTAAGTGAAAGAACCTTAAATCCAGTGGTAAACACAACAAAAAAACGATAATATATCTAATTAGATTGGCACAAAGAAACTGGTCATTGATAAATTCATTTACGAACAGGCTTTTTTCAGCTGTCGTAACTAAATGAAGTGGTACCCGGAACAGCATATAAGTGTAAAATGACAGGTCTGTTCTATACCGACATACACTTTATTCCCCCCCAATACATGCAACCAATACTTATTAATATAATATTTTTTTTTTTCGTGCGAAATAGATAAAGATGAGTGGAATATTTTTGTTTAGTTTTTATTAATATAAATTTGCCCCGTTTAAGTGAACAGTTGTGTCATTGTCATACAATAACGTATTTATAATCTACAGCATGGTTTTGTTTTTCATGAACATATTACACGTAGGGATATTTTGTTTCAGCGGCATTTACAAGCTGGGCACATAACAACAACATGATTTTGAACTTCTGTGTATATTGATAAGGGACGTTTCATTGTAGAATTCCATTCATCGCTTATCGTTGTTACAGCTACGATACGTATCATGTTATGTTTAATATGTTAGTTAGACTGCATGACGTCAATTAATCGGGTAGAAAAGTTAATAAAAATCTAAAATGATCCTCATGGACGCATTCTAATGATATGTCTATATAATAATGCAATAATGTTGTCTAGCAGATTGTTGTCTGTCAGCCTTGCGATAATCAATGGTAGACGTCCATGGCTAATGTGGTGTCAATGAAAGTAATCAGATAGATTTAGTTACGTGTTACCACGCTTAACCCGTTAAAGTGAAAGAAAAAAAACAGCAGCTTTTAAAAATGTGGTTTTGTGTGGATTGTTTGCTTTATCCTGTTAGAGCCAATTTGGTCAGTGTTTCGTATAGTTAACTTTCCACAAATACCCATGACAATGGTAGTCCCCTTAATAAACTGACTAACAAGTAATAATTTTGATGATAAATATTTATTGAATTCAGAAAAGGGCTCCAGTTAAACCATACAAGTTATGTTGTCGTTATGTGACCAGCTTCTAAATGCTTCTTAAAAACGATATGTAAGTCAAAGCGGATGAAATATCGCTGCATATACTTGATGGATAAAATATATCTTGAATGGATTAGGATTTTACTAATAAGAAATATAATTGAAAAAATAGATCAAAGTGCATTTTCCCTGGGGATCTTGCGTTTGAATTTAATCCCAGATTTTAACGATATATTAAAACATATATCCAGGATATCTGATACAGTGCATGTCACAGCTCACCCTAGAAACACGAGTCACTAGCTGTATTACCTCCTAGACAAGACAACCCTTGTTCGAGTAGTGACATGCAGAACAAATAACATTTTGCACTGATGACGAATGATATAAGTTGTTATAAACAAGATCATTTATATTATCTTTAAATTAAAGGTTACAATACATAAAACTACAGTCTGATTACATCACATAACCTATTAACAGGTAGATTTAATTAAACGTTGCTTTCTTTCCTTGATAGGAACATTCCCTTAGAGAGTTTGTTTTAAAGTGTTTTCACTTTTAATTCTGAACAATATTAGAGCGGATGTTTTACAGAAGCTTCCTGTGCCCTGGCTCTGTCTGAGCTTAGAGGCATCATGAAGCCGAGGTGTGGCATCCCGTGTTGTCTTGTGTGATATTGTTAGTGTCGCGGTTTTCTTTCGTCCAATTGGCAGGTTCGTCTTCATATAAGTGAAATAACCTTATTAATTACGGCGTAAACCCCCAATTAAGCAAACAAGATAGGATGATGCTCTCTCACATCGTTATTAACTTTTGAAAACTAATAATTCTTTGCTCGACTTCGCACCGTAACTGTACAAATTAATATTTGTATTTACCACTAACAATATTATAATTTTTGTCTGATATGATCCATAAATCAATTTACTAAGAACACGTCAGTTGAAAACGAAGTGTTTTTTGTTATATTGTTGTAATATAAATTCAAAAATATATATACTCTGTCAAAAAAGAAACGCATAGGTGAAATGTCACAAGAAAAATTTATCCCCCTTTGTATTAAAGAGATAATTCTATTAATATTTCGCCTATGCGTTTCTTTTTTGACAGAGTATATATACCAATAGCTCAGTCGGCTAGAGCGCTGGCGCTGCTAGCCAGAGACACGAGTTCGAATCCCGGTGGAGGCAAGCAAAATTTTCTTTCTCTACATTTATTCAAAAAATATATATATATATATTGTCGCTTGCTTTTGTAATTAAAGTATCTTTACGACGCCATATACACTGAATTGCTATCTTCATTTGCTTTCAGGTTGAAAAGCGCTTCAAAGTAAGTCTTGTTTTTATTACTTAAGGACCGAACAGCGAATGAGGAAACCATTCCTTTAGAACGTGTTTAGTACCATTCATACCATACAATTCAGGGACCACAAGTTATGTAAATATTTCAACTTACAAACTTAGATATATTCACATCCATTATGTGATAAATGCTATTTAATCGTTAATGGTTTTAAAATTATATTAAAGTACCTAATCCATCAAGGATATACATCGATATTTCATCCGCTTTGACTTACATGTTGTTTGTTTAAGAGGCATTTAGAAGCTGGCCACATAACGACTACATAACTTTTATGGTTTAACTGAAGTCTTTTTAAAAAAACTGCTGTTCTTTTTCTTTCACTTTAATGGACTAAGCGTGGTAAGCGTGTGACTAAATTTATCTGATTACTTTCATTGACACCACATTTGCCATGGAAGTCTACCATTGATTATTGCGAGGCTGACAGGTCACAATCTGCTAGACAACACTATTATTGCATGATTATATCGACATATCCTTAGAACGCGTCAATGAGGACCATTTTAGATTTTTAATAACTTTACTACCGGATTAAATGACATCATGCAGTCTAACTAACATATTAAACATACCATGAGACGTCTGGTAGCTGTAACAACTATGGGCGATGAATGGAATTCTACAATACACCTTCAATCCGAAAAGGTCATATCATAATCATCCATAGAAAAATTATTCGGTGTAGCCTCGGTATGATAAACCCGTCTAACAAGTTTTACAAAAATTTGTAATGTGCGAACTAAGGTTGAGTGTAGGTGAAATTACCCAGCTGTACAGCAGCTGACATGAACTAGAACTATGGCATTTATAACAATTTATCCTCTCCACGTTCACCAAATGTACTACTGTAGTTTCATAATGGCACTATTTAATTGCAATGGCCTGTAATTCTCGAACACTTACGACCTACTTCCGGTTTCCGCTTGATAACGTTTCTGGAAAAATGTTTTGTCCCGTCTTGCATGTTGCCAGCGTCGTTTACCGTGGTTTCCTTCACCGGCTGGACTGGCACGTCGTCATATAAATGAAATAACATTGAGTAAATACGACGTAAAACCCAAATCAAACAATTCGTGTTCAGCAAGACCCGTACATATTTCCGACGTCAGTGTATAGAACACTGTTATACGGTTGTTGATGAAGATTAGTGAGATGAATTAAACACAGCACCATATACACATCGATTAGCATTATTAGCAAAGTTTTTTAAACCCCAAAAAAAGATTTATATACAGCAGTGGCTAAACAATATCTAATCAATCAGTCTTAATACTAGGGTTATACGGGAAGCCAATCTAGAAAGTTACAACAAATAGAAGGGCGAAATTGTGGGAAATCCACTCATTGTGGACGATCTTCCGGTTATTTGTGAAGCGTGCACAAATCAATTACAAACAGTGAGCTAGTCGGGGATCAGCTACAAATGGTAGGAACGGGTTCAGGACGCGATGAACAAGTAGGTGTGGGCATTACTGTGGTGATATATATTCCTCACTATTACAGATGTTTTTACAAACGTTCCCTCTTTGGTGAAGTGAGAAGCCATGGTTTCCTGAATATTGTGGATATAAATTTCAGACTGTAGGTAACTCTTACAGTATGTAAGACACGGCAAAAACTAGTTTATTACCTTCTAAATTGACACATACAGAAGTGTTTATAATGGTTTACCTCATTCGTATGCTCTAAAGATCACAAGGGGTTTAATTAGTCCCAGACTTTCACAAATAAAAAGAAACTAGATTAACATACAGAAACTCATACATCCGACAATAACAAAAGTAAGTAGCATGCTCAATTAGAAGGTTGTCCATCTCTTCAGAGCGAGTCTACATTCATAATTAGACTGTGTTACTTATACTCTGACTCTCCGCACCAACACTCATGACGTTAATTAAAGACGTATGGCTTTCCTGTGCGTCTTTATATATTAAACGAAAGATGTTCTAACAGTATTTGGAAATACAACCAAAAAAAAAACTGTGAATATGTGTGTTTTCTAAGTTAATTTAATTCCGGGCTTAACAAAAGAGAAAGTATCAAATTTAAATTTGATGTAGAATATTATACAGAGAATTTACTTTAGCAGGGATCCCCGAACTACTTCTCCCTCAATAGCAGACTTAATATTTTAATACTGGAGATATCCCTTTGACGCATCACTTCGTATAGGATTACCTTTTACGAGCTGGCCCCACAAAAAATGTACTTTAATATCATTTTAAAACCATTAACGATTAAATAGCATTTATCACGTAATGGATGTGAATAGATCTAAGTTTGTAAGTTGAAATATTTACATAACGTGTGGTCTCTGAATTGTACGGTATAAATGGTACTAAACACGTTCTAAAGGAATGTTATCCTCATTCGCTGTTCGGTCCTTAAGTTATAAAAAAAAGACTTACTTTGAAGGGCTTTTCCCTGAACGCAAATGAAGATAGCAATTCAGTGTATATGGCGTTGTGAAGACACTTTAATTGCGAAAGCAAGCGACAATATATATATATTTTTTTTATAAATGTAGAGAAAGAAAGTTGTGCTTGCTGATACTGGTAAATATATATTTTTGAATTTATATTACAACAATATAACAAAAAACATTTCGTTTTAAACTGACGTGTTCTTAGTAAGTTCATTTATGGATCAAATCAGACATTTTCTATGGGACCAATTCGTAAAAGGTAATTCTATACGAAGTCATGCGACAAAGGGATATCTCTAGTATTAAAATATTAAGTCTGCTATTGAGTGAGTAGTAGTTCGGGGATCCCAGCTAAAATAAATTCCCTGTATATTATTCTACATCAAATTTCAATTGAGTTTAATACTTTCTCTATTGTTAAGCCCGGAATTAAATGAACTTAGAAAACACATATATTCACAATTTTTTTTTTTGGAGGGGGGGGGTCGCTCTGAAGAGATGGACAACCTTCTAATTGAGCATGCTACTTACTTACGTTATTGTCGGAAGTATGAGTTTCTGTATGTTAATCTAGTTTCTTTTTATTTGTGAAAGTCTGGAACTAATTAACCCCCTTACGATCTTTAGAGCATACGAATGAGGTTAACATTATAAACACTTCTGTAAGTGTCAATTTAGAAAGTAATAAACTAGTTTTTACCGTGTCTTACATACTGTAAGAGTTACCTACAGTCTGAAATTGATATCCACGGTATTCAGGTAACCATGGCTTCTCACTTCACGGAAGAAAGTGAGAACTTGTGTAAAAACATCTGCAGGAGCCTGTTGTAGTGAAAAATATAAATTGTCACAGTACTGCCCACATCAACTTGCTTATCGCGTCCTGAACCCGTTCCTACCATTTGCAGCTGATCCCCAGCTTGCTCACTGTATGTAATTGATTTGCGCACGCTTCACAAATAACCGGAAGATCGTCCACAATGAACGGATTTTCCACGAATTCGCCAACCTATTTGGTTTTACTTTATAGAAAGGCGTCACGCATCAGCCTAGTATAAAGACTGATTGATTGGATATTGTTTAGAGGCTGTGGTATATAAATTATCTTTTGTGCTATAAAAAAACATCGCTAATTATGCTAATCTATGTGTATATAGCGCTGTGTGCCAGCCCAATCGGTAAGGAAACCACCGTAAACTATGCTGGCAACATGCAAGACAGGACAAAACATTATTTCAGAAATGTCATGGAGCGGAAACCGGAAGTAGGTCGTTAGTGTTCGAGAAATACTGGCCATCGCATTTAAATAGTGACATTATGAAGCTACAGTCGTGCTTTTGGATTTTTCACCAGGTAGGTGAACTTGAAGAGGATAAATTGTTCTTAATGCCATATTTCTAGTTCATGTCAGCTGTTGTACAGATGGGTTATTACACCTATACTCAACCTTAGTTCACACATTGCCACATTGTTCACATAGTTGTTTTTAATACCACGAGGAACGTCCCTGTAATGGTTGTAATTTTTCACACACATATGCTATCTGTGTGGTTTGCTGCACCCAGCTGGTCAGTTGTGCGCCCTGACTTTTCGTCCTAATTCTCGTCCCCTAGTAAACACGAAACGAGTTGATTATTGAGAAGTCTCCAACATTTTGATGTGAGGCGTAAATATTTTTAAACAAAATATTGCTCCTTTAGTTCAACTTATTTTGCACCACATGGAATGGGAACTAGAGCTCGCTCTAGCAATTCAAGAACACTACATGTGTTTTCAATTTAACACATTTTCAGGTACATATAACTTAAAAATTTCTGTAATTTCCTTTTGACAGCTTGTAACACTTTTTCCACTCAGTGATCCTTCGTCCAAACTAGAGGGGAAGTAAAACATCGACTCTTTCATACAGACAATGATATGTAGTTTAAACGCTGACGAGATTATTACTTTCCACTTCGCGGAAAACATTAGCTCTGTTCATGATCGTTAGTTGGATGTTACAGTACTGATGATACCGCTTTATTGTGTCCGGTTCCCTTTTGTAAGATACATTTCAACCAATTTTAAATAAAATGTGTGTTCGAACTGCTGTCATGTTACACTTTGCCAGAAATAATTATATTTTCGGATAGTTGTCATTTCATGGTTTATAAGACATAGTTCATCACCTTAGATATACTTAATCAGGTTTTAAAATGTCTAAGTTGCAAACAGCAACTACATGATGGACGTCACGTTTATGAAACATTGAGATAAAATCTCAGAGGCTGTCGGTTGACGTTACATACATGCCGGAAGTTTCGTCTTCTTTCAAATACAATTAGCAAATCTTTTGTAGGAAATGTTCCAACTTTGCATTTACACAGACCCCTTTCTAATAGCTGCAATACCTAGTTTTGAAAAAGAAAACACCTCCTTTGGCAAATTTTCAAATGGTATTTGTTTAGCTGTCATGGTTCATGAAACAAATCGAATCACTCTTAAACTGAATCCTTCCGCAGATAACTGTCATGTTATGCTTTTTACCATACGTTTCTACGTCCATGAAAATATGTTTTGATTCAGATAGGAGTAATGTTTTATTTTGACTCATATGGTTATAAGTTTCTGTTTTCTAATATTTCCCATGTCCATATGGTTATAAGTTTCTGTTTTCTAATATATCCCATGTCCATATGGTTACAAGTTTCTGTTTTCTAATATTCCCCATGTCTTAGGTCTTGTTTAAAGGTTGGTATTAATCCCACTGGAATAGTTAGGATAGTCGTCTAGGATAGACATTTAGTTACCTTTCATATAGTGTTGTCAACTTCAGCCATGCCAAGAGCGATCCGTGGAAGATATGTTAATATAACAACCGCTGTGTAAACACGGATAGCAATCTTTAAATTTAGGTCTAAACAGTGTTGTCAACAAGATCATGGAGAATACTTAGACTGGTGCGTCAGCCTTAGTTTTATGGAAACATTGATGCAATATTTCTACAGATCGTGTCAATTACTCCACCTTTCCACCTTCTTAATGCCATTAAAAAAACCTTGTTAGTAACACGAGGATATTAGTCATCTAGATAAATGCACTTGTTTCTAGAAATACCAATGAGAAGTAGCGTCAAGTGGTGGCATATCGATGTAGTGAAGATATCGATCAAATGTCACATTAGTTAAGATGTAGGGCTAATAACATTATTCTACAGCTTACATTGGTTAAGATTTTGGAGCTAACAACACTATTACATAACTGCTGCAATGGATTTTTGTATTTAATTATTATTAAAATTAATTTTTTTAGACCAGCCTTATTAGTTGACTTGCTCGTGGGCACGTTCTGATCACGAACTTGTAGTCTATATTGGTCACGTTGATTCTAACTTACAATGAATATTTATGTCTACACAAGTTAGTGAACGCCTTCCCGTATGGTTTCACTTAAGTATCTTATTTTGACATTACTTCCAAGTTGATTCACTTGGGCTTATCGATAATAGACTGGTGGTATATAGTGAGCCTCATGGACCGAGGATAAACAAGTGTGTTTACAAGCAGAGAAAAGAGCGGATTGGTGCTCCGGTTGTCAGACGATCGTTTTCATGGAGATCTAGAGGGATGTATCTGCTGTTACCATAGCGTGAAGGATCAGAGCAAAGCCCACTGCTTATTTGTATAGCAATATTATAATATAGTCTATGAGACTATATTGTTTGAACAAAACTGTCATTCGTGACATGTGTGTGTGTGATTGATTGATTGATTGGTGTTTTGCGCATTACTTTGGGATATCGCTTATATGACGGCGTGCCACCCCAACGTGTGAAGAAACCCGCACAAGCGACGCCGGCAACATAGAAGACGCAACAATACATGACAAACAATACAGCACAATAAATCGTCGATTCTTGATGCCCCTTAGCCGTGAGAGCACCAGGGCACTTGGGGCTTCCGCCCAACCACCCGCTGGTTATGTATGAAGTCAGAGCAAAAGAGAATGACAAAACCATGACGACTAAGATGGATTATCAACTACTGGGTATATTGTAAGCCACGTATCGGCCGTTTTCAAGAAATGGGTGATTGTTAAACGGGAAGATCTGCATCATGGAACATGAAATGATAAATTGGGGACGAGTATCTACTTGTTAATAGGTAGTACCTATGTTTGATATTCGGCCTGGTCGGCTTAACACGTTTCTAGTGGAATTATTTGTTCCCAACTTTATTTAGCACTATTCTTTGAAAATTAGTTGACTCGAGGCCTAAAGACTAAAAATAAAACTGTTGTCACTGGTTTTCTTTGTTTCGTGCCTAAATAAGCGTCTGTTGGATGAGCGTTGGCTTGCTCATTATCCTTCATTGTATATTCGAATATTCTGTATAGCAGAGAAGTTTACAGGTGACTGTGGTGATCGAAGGCTGGTTTTCACGATGTTTGTTCGCAGTTTTCCACCAATACACTAGCAACGCAAAGTCGTCATATAAGTGAAATTCTCGCATGTACAACAGGGGCACCAGTCAAATAAATAAATACAGGCACAGATGCCAGATGCCCTGTGTATTCGGACATTGTGGTGCCGTGCCAGCTGGCTTTGGTATCGGTATGCCAATTACTGTGATACAATAAGTTGGTAGAACCGTTCACAAAATAAATTATTCTTACTTTAGTTAAACTGGCTCGTACAAACTAGTTATTGATTAAAACGAACAACACTATATTACCTTGCCATGATTGTTTCTATTGTCATAATCCCTGAACAGTATTCCGTTTACATCTCTTCGCCAAAAATAACCCATGTCCATTGTACTAATATACAACAAAATGACTGACCGGTGTTGTTTAATGGTTCCAGATAATATCCATATAAAAATATATCAGATACTTTATTTAATAAAAAACAGTCACTGATGTCAGGTTAATATATCACTAACATCCACTTCATTTCACTGTAGATGAAAACAAAGCATTTGCCAAATGCAGGCAGTAACGAAGGTGCCAATTCGGTGTACAATGACAATCATGCTTATGCACTGCGGCCTTGAAAGAATATCTCAAATAACTTTACATACAGGGCATCTCTTTGGGCATATATTGGAGTGTTTTTGTATATGATAACAGGTTTGCTTTTTCTTTAAAGTACCGGTAATAATAAATGCTAAGTGTTCATCTTCTGTAAACCATGTAAAACGTTTGATGTCTTCATATTCATTTGGGTGTATCAGCGTTAACGTCCATACAATTTCCTATCGCCAGGGAACAGGCAAGATACAATTGTTATTTTGTCATCATTCTTGTATACTTTATACCTGTATACTTTATTACGAGATGCTTGTTGTTGTTTTGTTTGTTTTTTTATTTGTTTTTTTTTTTTTACAATTAAAACGAATGCTTGGAAAAAAGCTAACGCAACAAATGTATAGTGGTGTTTAGTCATGACAGCATGGCTAAACACTGAAGATATTACCCTTGGTGAATGACAGTGCAAAGGCCCTTGTGGGTTGTAAGTACTTTGCGAAATGTTGATGTATCGCTTCTCCTTTGTTTTTTTACCTCACAATTCCAGTTGCTAGAGGTATACTGATTTACTTTTGAACTGAGTAACTTTGGCTAGGGATCATAAATTACAACATATGCTTTCCGTTTCATTGCACCTATCCAGCCCAAAATTGCTTCCAACGAGTCCCAGTAACAAATTTAATAGTGTTTAACTACATTGGCTAGAAAAACTTCCGCAAGTATCAATTTGGCTTTTGCAACGAATGAATGGTCCTGATTACTATAACTGACAAGCGCATTATTGAACGTGAATACAGTTGCTCCACGAGGGATTAGTTGTGTATAGAATATTAAATTTCGCATTTGAGATAATATTAGGTCGTAAAGGCTATATTACAGGGCTCTAGTATGTATTTAAATTCAATAACACTTCTTCGTATGGATATTTGTCCCATAACTGTAATGATCCTTCGTTTCTAGCTCTAATCATCAGTCAATGTATTTTTACAATAATGTTATCTTGTAGTTCGACTATGTGGGTAATCGGTGGCGCACTTTAATGGGATAATGGATGCCTTGGAATAATGAACTAATTTAATTATAGTAAAAAGTCAGGTAGAGTCTTGGCAATTGCACACTGGTATGTATTAACTGGCAAACGTTCTTCAAAGAGTTCATTATTAGTTTATTATTGTGTGTGTGGAAGTAGGACGGATGGGGAAGGGGGGGGGAGGGAATTTTTTCAGGACAATCAGAAACAAGTATCAAACGATTCTCTTGCACTTATCTTATTTTCCAGAAACATATATCAGCAAAATACGAACCTAAGAAGATATACATTTTCCTTTTTCACTTCTACTTTACTTTGATATGCTGACGAATCAGAAAGGAAGTACTTATATTTATTATGGTGTTACGTATTTCATTGCACCAATATTTCCAAGGCCTGTTTTAATTCAAAATTTAGGAGACGATTTCGGATCTACTAAATTTGTTTTTGCTGTAAAGCTTATATTTCTTATCATTTGTCGCCATCTTCTGTTGAAAGGCACCGCCGTCATATAAGTGAAATACCATTGAGCACGGCGTTAAACAACAATCAATCAATCGCCCCATTTTATATCCACGTTACCTGTTGAAAAGTATCCTTTCAGCAGCTTCCTATTGTATCATAAGTTTACAATGACGAAACCCAAATACCAACAACCTTGTGTGCAGCTACCAGTGCATAATATATTCAAATTAAGCACAGTACGTATATGTAACGACGTATCAACGAGAGTTGATGTGGTGGTAAGTAAGTCTAACTATCGTATACTATATTTATCATTTGTCTTCAATATTTTATTTTAAAAAAATAATTGTTTTTTTCTAACCTTATTTTTAAACTTCTCGAAAACTCGGCTCAAAGGGATGAATTTGACAAGAACAAAAAAAAAAAAGAGGAAAAACAATAGGCAAGTTATAGTAACTAAAACGTTATTTAAACGGGAACACTGTCGTTGTTACATATACTTCCATGCACGCGGAAACCTCAGCGATGTAATCACGTGACGTTATGCTGCACTCATTTCACCTGTTTGAGTGTATTCTATCATTCAGTGAACATGAATCCCAAGTAAGTGAAGCGTGGTTAATGTAAAAAAAAGATTTGAAAATAGTCCAGAATTGAGAGATAACTGATACGAACTATCGGATACAAAAACAAATCAGATGACTTTGTGTATTACGTCGATGAGGCAATAGGTATACGATAATATTATAGCTCTCTATTTTATATCAAACAACTCATTTCAATAATGGGATAGAGTAATCCATTAGCGGCAATTCTGTTTTGCTTTGAAATAATAAAATCTCAATAAACTTTATTGTTTCAATTTGTCTTATTAATAGATGTTCAGTATAATTAATACATGTGATGTGTTGCTCAAAAGATATTTCAAATGGATAACATCACACTATAACCTAGGAAAGACAGAAAGACGTGGGTTGTCAACTTGTCATGGTATCTACTGACATCTCCATTAAGTTATTATTGTTGACTCCTGACTATTGAGCTGAATGCTTTCCCCATGCAGACTGTGAAGTTATATAAAAGAATGTATTTGTTTGCTTGGTTGAGTTTTTACTCTGTACTCAAAGTCATTTCAATTATATGACGGCGTGCTAACCCAATCGGTGAATTAAACCATCATAATACACGCTATAAAACAGGACAGAACATTTACATAACATAACAACGGTTATATGATTTGCTGGATAAGTTTCCATCGAGACGTTCAATCGTTGGTAGGCTCCACACGTTGTGGGAATAATCGTAAATTAGGGCCTAGACAGGTGGGAACACACGTCAAACTTCAAACGTAACGTGCTTCTCCGAAAACCTACTTGTTTTTCTTCTTACTTTGACCACCTTTGTTTGAGTATCCACATTAACAATTGTTTTACGCAAATACGTTTTTCTCAGATAGAGTTTTATCATCGCCTGTTGTAGACTCTAAGTAAGGAACAGCCCTTGGAATAAACATTGCTTTCACGCACACACTTGTTAAATGCGTTTGAATTCGACTTATTATGTTATGTATCTAATTTTCTCTGAAAGACTTCAAATCTAGTGACCACGCCTGGTTGGTTTCACAAACAAAGAACCATGGGCACGATTAAATATATCTTTTTGTTCTTCTGAGATAAATGCCATGCAACCATAATATATTTTGAATGTAACCGATAAGAAATAAACATGAAAACGTATAGAGTAGGATATTTCTTGAATCATCAATTGTTCCACCGGCTATTAAAGACTTTTAACCCAATAGGACTTTATTCCAGGTAGATGTATAAGTCAAAATATTCGTTGAATATATGATATAATGTTTGCAATAAAAGAAAGGAGATTGTTAAAGGAGAAAGGAGAAAGGCTAATTGTTATTAAGACTTTGAAAAACTTTTGATTCCATCTCATGGAATTTTATTGACATATCATGTTTATTTTATTAACGTATCATAAAGCTTCCGGTTGTGACTTGATATGATGAAATGGATCAAACTATTTCAAACAAGAGTATCTACTTGTATACCACATAATGGAAATGCATCGCCTTACTTTCAAATGTATCGAGGTTGTGGACAGGGTCGTCATATTTCACCGTATATTTTATACTCTGTGCAGAGATCTTAGGAGACATGATTCGAAATCATAATAAATTTCAAATAAGCCAGTTTGACGGCGACAAGCAAATATTTCTGAATGGCATGCCGTGAAAAGTGTCTCACAGACGCTCAGAAATCTTTGAGCAAATGGAGTGAACTGGGTGTTTATGGAAGAGCTGTGAAGGGTTAGTGAAAGTGTGAGTACAGAGACAATATGAAGACAAACCTGCACAATCTTAGACAATCTTTGAAGTTGCTGACTTTTGAGAAAAAAAACCTATGCTACACAATAACCACAATAGCGACTGCAATGCTATCCAACGCAATCGTTACCAACGTTGTTAATAGAATGCTACATCCTTGTAACACAGTTGTGTTACATTGATTAAACACTGTCAGTTAAAGAGGATTATATGCGAGTTATTAAATACCGTATTGGACGAAATACCATTCAGTGTTTGCGTTGAATGATATCACGAAATAATATTTCCGTTTATACCGGTTGATCAGAGCGTTAATTCTGCATAACGTGAGAGAGCGCATTCTATTAGTAATTTAATCCACAATAAGGCTGCCCACGACCTATTAATTAGCATCGGAATGTAACAAAACATAACTTCGATTGATTTTCAACTTCTGGGTATATCGATAAGCAACGTTTCGGTCTAGTTGCTAAGACGGTTTTCGGGCAATGATCGCTGGAATACGGTTATCGTCATTTTTATTTAAATGTGATGAACATCTATTACAGTGCAGGATCTTTCTAGCATGACAAAGTTTTAGGTACGTGACAAAACACTCACTGTAATATACTGTAAAAGTTACGCACAGACAGTAAAACATCCTATAACACTACAGTAAATACAAAGGCTCTTCTGACCAACATCCGCAGGGGTCTTTGGTAATATTTGTCAAAGGGCATATCACAACCCTGCTCGGGCCACATTCTTCATCGCGTCAAGATCTAGATCATACCACTCCAAGCTGATCATTTCGTGGGGCCAAAGGGAGAAGTGACTCTATCCAAAATGACAACTTTGAGAAAAATAAGGTTACATTGTTTGTTGTCTATGTCTTTATCCAGATAGTCAGTTCTGGCTACACTCAGTTATGTACCTGATGAGGACATAGACATATTTAGCACTGAGAGTATCATGAATAACAGACAGGTGGTATTAACTGAGCTTGCCTAAAATGGCCATAATCACTTCTGCCTTTGAGTCCACGATTTATTTCCCCGTTACTCAGTTTTGTTTCGTACCAGCTTTAAACATAACAGGAAGTCTTTCTATAATGAAGGGATGTTATACGCATTTGTTTGCTAATTTAGGTCTATACGTCACAAAGGGAAAGTAGGTGATCCATCATTCGGTATTACGAATGTACAATAGTTCATCCTTTGTATAGCTAATGTTGAATAAAAATAAGCTGGAAATGGCAGTTTGTTTTTTTGATTGTGGTTTTATACTTTGTACTTAAGGTAATTTCCCTCATATCATATCACGGCGGCCAGAACAATATGTGAAGTGTTTATCACGAGTTTCTGTTCTCATTTACCTGATCAGTATACATTTACCATCTGATAATTATCTCATTTCCCATGAACACCATTCTCCAGCGAATATGTCGAAGCAGCTGACAGCTGAATAGTTTTTGCTTGACTCTTTTCTGTCTCCTACCTCAAATGTTGTTCACAATCGTTTATTTGGTACACTTGTACTCCATCTCTAAGAGCCATCGATCAGACCTTTGGGAGTAGCTATATGAAATAAGTTCCGTTTTCAGTTAGCTCACAAGATATGCAGTTGACAGGCCAGACACCATTATGGGTTCTGATATCATTCGTAAGCGTTCTTATAGGTATGTTTCTTTCTTTACTTGCTTCTTTAACAGCAATTACCCACCTACATGCATATCCATCCTTAAAGTAACATCGCAAGCACTAATGGCTGTGGGATGCATATGTACTACCTTAATTACAAACTGCTATTTCAATATGTTTAATTCAATCTGTCTAGCATACGGTTCTACAACTTGTTTGATATGCATTTAGAAGTTGAAGTGCATAATAACCAGTACACTTTTATATGGCTGAAACCTTCTATATTTAGTAACAATGCAACGTTTCGGTTTAGATTCTAAAACCGTTCTCAAGCTAATTTTCAAGCTCAAGCTAATTTAGCTTTTTTGAATCTAGTTTTAGAATCTAAATTTTCATCACTTTCATACTTGGTAAATTTGTTGTCACTTTGCATTATTAAACATCTCAAATGATGACATTAATGATATTATGAAACTAAAGCATCGATGTGAGATTTGCACATCGCCCAGGTGAAAGTAATGTAGATGAATTGTTCTGAAATGGTGCAGATGTTTTCTTTTTACGTAAGCTGACAATTACATCTGAGCATAAATTCATTACTGAAGTGTGGTCTCACCTGAGCATCTTCTTACTCCGTACTCTTGCTCAACCTTTAAATGATAATTATTTTAAAATAAAAGGAAAAATTATATTGATTTAATTATCGACAGTAGTTGCAAAAACTAAAAAGCTTCAAAATGTTGGCGTCAATTTGCCGCCCTGTTTGCAAGAAAATATTAAAGAACACACTTTTTCTTCTCTCGTTAAATCTGCATCTGTTTTCCATTTGCCCCATTGGGATAGAGGGACACCTTATAATTGCTGTAATTACCTGATTTATAGCATCATTTTGTTTCACTTTCAACAAATAACTAACTCCAGATCGTGGTAATGGTTGGTCTTAAGCCTCAATATGCTTCAAACAGACAAATACTTAAGCGCAGACCTCTTAATTTGAGCGTTATGTTACTCTCTTGGAATGGAAGACGACTGTCCTCCCCTGATCTGCCTCGTTTAATAGACACCCGCGTCTCTACATAGCAAGCACGAGCTAAAACAGGTTCCCAGCATGCTGTTTTAAAAAGGGTTCACTTTTTGTTTGCATCTGAACCGTTGGATTGAACGCCTTAATTGAAACCAAAGGTATATAGTTAATTAGCCGTATATTATTACAACGTAAACTGAACAGATAGTGCCAACATCTTTAGAGTAGGTCTGTATGCAGGATGTATGTTGTTTGACAGGAGTGTAATTTATTTACACGTTTATAGTAATAAGGATGTGTGTAGCCGTGGGTAGCACAGCATGAAAACACGTGTTTTGAATTATTTCCTTGATAAATATCCTAGAATGAAAAGATGTGTTTTATCATTTCCTATAAGTCATCAACTCCAATTGAGATATTAAGATAATGATTTATTTAAAATAAAAGAAAACACGATCTTGAGTCAATAAACGACAGTATTTGAACAACGACAAGCCTCAAAATGTTGGCGACAATTTGCCGCCCTGTTTACAAGAAAATATTACTGACCACAATTTTGCGTCTTTAGTTCTAGTGCATGTGTTTTCTATAATTGCTATAATTACCTGGTTTATCTCATCCGTTTTTTCGTTTTCAACAAATGTCCTCAAACGTTTCACTGAAAGTTTTATTTTCTTGGAGTGGAAGACTAAAATTAAGTTACACTGTCCTCTCCTGACTCGCCTCGTCTAAAAGGCACACGAATTTCTAACATAACAAGCAGGAGCTCAGGTTCCCAGCATGCTGTTTTAGACGGTTTGTTATATGTTTACCTCTGAACCGTTGGATTGGACGCCTTGAAAGAAACCAACGCATCGTAGTAAAGTAACCGTGTATTACTACAGAGTCAACTGAACAGATAGTGCAAACATCTTTTGCGTATGTCATTACCCAGGTTGCGTGTTATTTGATAGGAGTTTTATTCATTTACAGGTTTATCGTATAAAAGGATCAATGTTATAGTGGATAGCACCTATTAACACCACGTATTTTCGAAAACTGTAGAGGACAATGTTGAAGACCTGTATACATAACCCTGCCCAATCGTGATGGAAAACTTGGCAAGCTCCATAGTTTATTTACCAAGCCAGGTTGCAGATGTCTCTAGGAATTAGATACACTTTAAATTATAATGTGGCTAAATCTGTTCACAACAAAAAATAATATGTAGTTTATATTATTCCTATAAACCATCACAACAGAGACTCGGTGGTCTGAATTCTAACTTTTGCAATGTTTTCCTTATTATCCAATTAGATTAGCCTTACGACTATCGCCTTCAGTGGTCGTTCAACAGCACATATATATTCCCGTAACAGACTCAATCACGACAACAGGCCAACATTCCATTCACACACGCTTGTTAAAATCTTTCCGGATACAACTTTTCTTAAATTCTCGTAAAGCCTTCAAAACCTCACATCACAACATTGCGAGATTGTATTAGAATTTATAAATACTGGTTGGTTTCTTTAACAAATTGATAGAAATAAATATTTATTTCTGTCCATATGGGAGAAATGCTATTCAATCTTAAGATAATAAATGAAAAAGTACAGATTGGGATGTTCCGTTTACACCAATTGTCAGACCAGCTGTAAAATCTAGTCTTGTATTTAAAAAAAGGAGCTACCCGTAAAATGTATTTCTCCGATGTAAGTGTAAAATCTGCTTTGCCGAAATACATATACATTTAGCGGATAAGACCATACATATCATTCAATCTAAGCAGACTCGCTATAGAACATGATCAAAGCCCTCTTTAAAGTAATTGCCGCATATCTTTACATCTAAAGTCTTTTACCGTCAAAGTTACACCGGAAAACTACCCTGATATACTTATACCGTAAAAAGTAGAGGGACATCAGCATTTCTACGCTCGACCAACTCAGGCCAAGCGCCTTGTATAAAAGACTTAATTCCTTATAGAGAGATCAATTGCAACAACGGTTAATACATAACTCTTACGTTTCATTCACCATTAGCCAAAATACGATACTGTAGTGATTTACTATACAAATAGATCCTGGTCTAAATTAACGACTGAGAACATTTTATTTCAATAGGCATGCATCGTATGATGTTTATTGCTATAACATTTCTGCTGTTTACTATTAAAATTTATGAAAAGTCATACGTTTCATGTGTTTCAGAAAAGAAAACACTCTCTAAATGTCTTCAAGTTGTCATGTAAATGCATTATATATTCCACTGCCGGATCTTTCTAGCATGCCTAAGTTCAGGGACGTTACAAAACTAACAGTCTGTAACAGTTACACACTGACAATAAAACATCGTATACAACTACAAGAAATTACAAAAAGTTCTTCTGATCACCTTTCGCAGTCGCTTGTGGTATTCTTTCCAGGTACATGTGGCATTCCTCCGCGGGCCAATTTGTTCATCCTGTCCAGATATAGTTCCTACGACTTTTAGCTGATCATTCATTTGCTCACTGTTCAGTATTGGTTGTCACCGGCTTCAAAAACAGCAGGATGTATTTTTTCACGAAGGGATGTCATACGTCTTTGCAGCCTGTATGTTTGTGCTAAATTAGGTCAATATACGTCACAATGGGAAAGTAAATGATCAATCATTTGAACTGCTGCACATAATCCATCTTCTAAGAGTAATGATGAGAACAATATGTTGGATATACAAATAATTATTAATGTTTCATGCGAAATGAGACGACTCCATATCAATTCTCTTAGCATGCACCGAAAATCTAACATGCTAAAGTAATACTTTCGATATGCAAAAATAACATGCATTAAATTGCTCTCGAATTTGTAATAAGCCAAAACCTAAATACTTGTTTAACGCTTTACGTATATAATTATTGGTTACAATTGTTTATTGGTCACACTATGTATATTATACATACATGTATATTATCACAATCATGCTTTAAAATTGGCAAATTATGGACATTACTTTACTACGAAACTTTAGCCTCGATGTGAGATTTGTACGTCGGCCAGGAGATAGTCCTGTAGATGAGGTTTTTTTTATTCTATTTTATGTCAGCTGACAATTACATCTGAGCACAGTCGAATTACTGGTATAGCTCTTCATCTTCTCCAACCGTGAAACTAGATTTTGAGAGTTATTTGAAAATTAAGAAAAATTATCTTGAATTAAAAATCGACAGTAATTGAAGCCTTAAAACGTAGGAGTAAATTTTGCCGCCGTCTTATGAATGTATTACTAATGAAATAGAATGGTTTCTTTATATTCTGTTTTTCCACTAAAACACCACAACAAAAACTACTGATTGCTTTTCCAATAAAAGTACAGTGCATCTGTTTTCTGTTGACCCCACGGAGGTAGGGTGGACACCTAATTATTACAGTCATTAGCTGGTTCGGTGTATTCTTTTATTCAGCAATGATTACACCAATAGAAAATGGAGGTGCGATTTAACTTTTTTGAAAATAAAATTCCATGCAGGACAGTGCAAGAAATTAGCCTAAACAGGACTGTGACATATACCTGGATTATCATTATACCACCAGTGACTGCGAAATGTGATCAGAAGAACCATTTTTTAATCCTTGAAGTTGTAACGACGGTACTTTTTTTTTCTAACTGAAAGACTACAAGGAACCCACACTGTCGTTTGGTGGTTTGCCCCTATTAATACGCACACATATCTCCTTTTATAAAGACAACCTGCGTTTTCCAGCATGACGTTTTACTGCGGTCTACCATACAGTATGTTTGTCTCAGGACTGATTAAGTAAACACGATTACAGAAACAACAGCCCTATAGGCTTGAGTTTCATGAATTGAGTTATGCCTAGAGTAACTGTTCGTTTACACAATGTAACCTTTACAAATTGTTTCAATATACATGTATTGTTGTGTAGGTCATTATACAGGTTGCGTGTTATCTGATAGGAGTGTCATTTATTTACACGTTGGCCGTAAAGTAGATCAATTTACCCGTAGATAGCACAGCATGACACCACGTATTTTGGAAAACTCTTGAGGATAATACTCCGGTTATGGATTCCCAGCATTGCCCACGAGTGAGTTGTTTAACTAGGCGTGTGCCGTAATTTCTTTACCAAGACTGGTTGCAGAATTGTTTTAGAAATTTGATACAGTCTTAATTATATCCTGGTTGAGCACTCTCAACATCACAAAATATGGTTTAAATTAACTAATCACTGTAATATTAATTCTGTGTTATATGTTTTTTATTTCTCAACAGCGGTTTACCAAGTGCCTCAGGTGTGCTTATCCCTATCATGATCTGGTGATATACTCGGCCCCATCGAGTGCGTATAAACAACAGTTTTTACAAGCGGCTAAAGTGCGGATTGGTACTTCGGCTGTCAGGAGGTAATTGCTGGACGAGCCTATCGATGGTAATCTAAAACGAGAAAGTGATCTGTTGTTTTAGGTTATCCAGCAGGAAGAGAGCGAATGCAACGGCTGCTTATCTTAGAAACGATTTTATTCTCTTAGACAATAGAGATTGGGCAGTGTTAAGATAGTTCTGCGTGAACTGGTAGTGTCTGGTACATCTGTTTCATACCCACCGATCTGTTTTAGGGTGATGCCATGAGCAAGTTGACCTTTATAATTATAGGGGATTGGCGTACACTTCAAGGAATCATCGGTGTAACGAACGTGTAAATTCGAAATTTTGAGAAAAAGAGCACTAGCGCTTAGAAATTATTACGTGATATAAAACATACTCACAGAGGATCTATAGATCTTTGTTCGTAGAACTTAATTATACAACAGTTTAGGTGTGAATGTAAAAACGAATGGTGGTCACTAATTGGAATACGTTTCTAGGATATATCCTAAATCGACAGCTGGGCCTGCAGTGCTCTTGGTGGGAGCGGTGTGACGTTGACATCTGCTTTATTTCGTGATCGACATATATAGTTTTTGTGAAACCAGAAGCATAATAAAAGCAAACCTCTACCGACAAATTATTCGAACGTGTCGTTGTCGAAGAGCACATCCGATAGTGTATTTATCAATGAGGACTCGATAATGTGTGTTGAGAGCAGTATGCATTGACAACCGAGGTCATATCAACATAATGGCCTGACAGGATTAATGTATTTGTGAGAATTGGTGGACGTAGACATTTGTGGAACATTTGAAGTACAGCATTTATTCAACAGCCTTTTCTATGGTGTCGGGCCGTTACACTGGCATGTATTGCCTACGTATTGATTCATATGAGTTTTCAAAAGAGAAACTAAGACTATGAGAGGGTGCAAAGACACAGCGCTTGGACATACGTATATTAATCCTTGTTTCGATAGCATTTCGTAGATGGTTGTTTATGTATACTCACATCTGTAACTTAGCTCAACTGTGTACATCGAATCTGACGAAACTAAGAGGCGTTTTAGGTTAACAGTAAATCTTCTTTGAGATTATTTATTTACCTAACCATAACCGGACCGTGATGGGAAAGATTGAAAGTCAAAATAATATTTAAAAAAAACTATACTTCTTATGTTAAGTGAAGATACGTTTGCGGTTGGGGAATGTTAAATGAACCGTTAAAGAAAACATTACTAATGTTTACATTTATACACAGTTTATGGGAATTCGAAGATCTACTTTCCGCATGAAGGATAACAGAAACAGTGGACGCTGTGTAAGGGGAATTCGATACACTTGCAGGACTATGTGTGCCACAGAGATATGGAGTTTTCTAAGCGAGGTATAATTTCGTAAGCCTTTGGGGTTAAATAATTCGACTGTGTAAATGCATTTTGCCTGTGGTGTACAATGGGTTTATAATCGGCCTTTAAAACAAGTAAGTGTTTCTTTTTTCATTTGGGTATTTGTTGGTTATATTCTATTATTTATGTGGTCAGTGTGCAGATTTTAAGTCGTTAAACTGTGTGGGAACACAACCGTCATATTTGGAATTGTCACTGAACTTGGCCGCTAATTATTAGTTGGTCATATCGCACAAGAACACATCAGATGTCTAGGGGAGCGTTTGGTCCCTGATTTAGGGACGAGACACAAATTGTCTGATTAATAGGGGGTTTTATGCCAAACGTAATATATTTATTGGCAAGTTAAGTACAAAAATGAGCAAAGCCTTAACTTAAATTACATTCATTTAGTAAAATAAAAATGAATTAGTTTTCATTGAATCTTTGCCTAGTTGTCAGTGTATCTCTAGGGACTCAGATTCATCTTTTTATGTCTGGTTTACTCTTAGGGCCGCGGGGTGACACAGCTACATTTGCATCCGAATTCTCCACCCCCTTCAATGTAGCGCAAGTTACAGACTAGTTGTGGATTCGCCTCCACGCTTCGACATCTGCTTTGTAAGTTAAGTTTCAGGTGGTGATGGCCGGCTTAATTTAACGAGGTTTTTCTCTCGTTTTTCAACCAAACAACAGTATTGGAAATTTGAGTAAAACGATGAAGGCTAACTCTACTGTTCACAGAGGCTCAGAAAATATAAAATAAAACGTAAAAATATTACTACGTTTGAGCAAATTGCTACCCTGTTGATGTCTTGTCGCTAATTGTGTGTATTAGACTGCGAAACATCTGAACAGGTGACCTGTAACTGCGCGGATTCCTGGTTCATTTATAGTGAAACATCAGTCTTATGAGTGAAATAACCTCGGAAACCGCAACAAGAAACCTTCCAATAAAAACAAACCTCATATCCAAATCTGTATTCTAAATGATAGCCTGTAAACATGAGCATGGCGCAAACACCATTAAAGCACTAATAGCCGCGTGATGTATGTTAAAGAGGAACATATATCACACTCTCGAGGAAGAAAAAAGGTCTTAACTAACCGTGTCTGTCAATTTACTTATCAATCATATACAAATATTTAAAGATGATTTATGGTGGATACTATATGTTACTTAAGATTAACCCATTACTTATAACGTCAGTACATTTTTCAAATTAAGATGAAGGGCTTTGGGCATGATTGGTATCATATATATACATTAAGTCCACAGATACATTTACACTACGCCTTGTTTACAGTGCCATCGTTTCCGTCTATCTCTATTAGTAAAACCATGTTTTCAACAAATGCACTTACAAAAATAAATCAGTCTAGGGTTAAAGTAGACATTAGTTGATGGTTGTTAATCTTACTATACTAATTGACGTTGTTTGCAGAAAAAACTATTGAAACCATGAGTTAGACCTCTGAGTGACCTTCACTGTACACGAAATAGGGAAGGTTTGCGGTGGCTTCCGAGATCCCAGGGTGGTTTTAAAGAGGTTCCTTTCCGGTTTTCCACAATACGACAGCAACGCAGTTGTCATGCAAATACTCTTGAATTCAACGTTAAACCCCAACCCCAAAAAATAAATAAATCTATGAGGCCAATGTTTCATCAATGCTATTAATTGTTTATTTTCCGATGTTGGGCCAATACGTCATTAAGTCACAATTAGAGACAATTGACTGGCTGTATTGTCGAAGGAAAACTGGGCAGATCCCAGTTAAACCTCGACCATTAACTGCATATAGCACACCAATCAACATACGTTCCGCATGGGGGTTTGAACTCGCAAACTCTTATAGGTGAAGAGAACCAGTGGACCGTAGGCATACACTCTAAACGTCTGTGTTGTAGACCACTCCGTCCTAGAAAGTTACAAACTCGTATGAAGGTATATTAAGAGAAAGTCTGTGAGAACAAACAGTCTGTTTGAAAACCCCGAACATATTTTACACGAGAATACAGTACACAAAATACCACATGGGTAAAGGGGAATTCTGGAGTGAAACGAACAAGATTTTTTAAAGTGCTGTCCAATAGTTTGAGAAGATAACTGGTGTCTAGTCTCTCTTCAACCTTTGTCTGAAGAGCTGGGGACATACAAGTTCGAAACAATCATAACAGGGAAGCGGAAGCACTATTTGATTCTATCATTCATCATAAATGTTATTACCTAGTGACAATTCATCAAAGCCATCAATACATTTGCACTGTGATTCGCGGTTAGTTTACGGCTCAAAGCAGATTTAAACCTAAACTCATCTCCTATAAATATTACATTCGCCAAAAATCGATTCATTATAATGTTGGTTTTAACATTATAAACATTATAAACATTATAAACGACGGCATGACTGTAACAAAAGGTAAAAAAATAGTTAATACGTAACTATTTATTAAAATGGTTAAGAAGGGATCATACTAGAAGGAAAAAAACAAGTACTATTTACAGCTCCGTTATTCGTTCGCATCAGTAAAGAGTACGTTACCAATACACGTTTTTCATACTTCTATGCAGCTTCACGTTTGAACTCAAAGCACAAATTCATTAATTTTACTACGTACTTTGCAAATCACAAACTTTTGTTTCCAGAAGACTGCATAATTGGTCTTCCAAAGACAGGTACATAAATTATCATATATTTAATAAACGTATTTCATTTACAAAAAGTAGTGTGTCCAAGTAGTACACAAGTAGTGCAACTCGGAAGAAGCAAAGACTCATTTTAATTGAATATGGCTATTATTAAGCCATCACAATCAGGTCACCCAAGTAGTACATCTCTGACCGTATATTTAGGCTGTATTTTATCATTGTCAGTAGTGAACAGAGAAGTGACATGTACAAGAATATATAGGAATGGTATTTACATTTTATTATGCAATCGTGATCAGTGGACATAGTGTGATGTGTACAAGAATGTATTGTGGCGTATTATTCTAGTATTCATATTTCTGTAATGTATCCTATGTCTGTTTGCCTAATTTTCTGGCTTGATTTACTATTCCTATATATTCTTGTACATGTCACTTACTGTTCACAACGGACGATAAGATAATAAAGTTGAAATATTGTAAAAATATAAAAATGAGTATTTCCTTCCTCAAAGTTGAACTATTTGTGAAACTTAAATTTGTAACCCAAAAGGTAAACGACGCAACATTACGTGCGATCTCGTTTCGTGTGTAGCTATCGGCACCATGGTGGCTGTATATATTAAACGCATTGTTGGAAAACCGCCTTTAATCTCGCCAAAATTGTTCACGAGTTAGAGCTGTATGTGGAAAGGTTGACTCTTGCTTTAACCAAATAAATCGTTGAATACATTAATGAGATCGGTAGCTTATTAAAAAAAAATAATCAACTCGTAAGATGTTTTCATGTCAAAGTTCTCAGTAAGCGAAAGTGAAGCGTGATGGAGACCTGGTATAACTGCGTACAGCCACCGTGTCAAACTTAAGTATATAAGGGAAGTTTTCGGTGGCTGGAAAAATCGCAGCGCGGTTTAAACCAGGTTTCTGCCCGTTTTCCATACACCGACAACTCAAAATCGTTAAAAATTAAGTGAAATACCCTTTAGTACGACGTTAAGCACTAATACAATATATATATATTGTAATGCATATTGACGTAACTATATACAAAGTCCAACGATATACTTTAATATGTCCAATTTGTTAGACCTGTGTGTGATGTCTTTTGATTGGAACACTTCGCTCGCAGTCAATCTTGGTCGACTTGTGTCGGTAAGGACAAAGAAGTCCCTGGGTTGTTCCGGTGGTGCGGTAAAATGTGGCAGGTGTCCTTATAGATAGTCATTTCTGCTGGAGAAAGATTCATTACCCAGACATTGTAGTTTACCCGAGGGGTTTTCTCGGTTTCCATGGAATGTTATCACTTGATTTATTACATCCTTTAACTCTAAGCGACTCGGTTGAAGCTTACGACGGTCTGTCTTTATTATCCAGCCCGAGGTAATATGTTAGCACATATGTATTTATGGATAACAAACAATTTGATCTTTTATATTTTCAGCATGGTCCCGGATATATAAAAGCATTTCCGAGATGCGAAATGGCTGACCAGCAAACAGGGCATCAAATGCTACACTGTACCGGTGATACTCTCTGCGAGACCCATCGCACTTTTTTCCTAAGAAGCTTTTGTCTCCTTTGAGAGGATAACTAAGGACAATTTTCCAGGAGATGAATTACTGGCTGGGGGATTAAACTTGGGTTTAATGTACTCACAGGGAGCGATACTGTGATGTTGTCTGGTGAAGCCATAAGAAAAGCTTCAGCAAAGTGAGACACGTCTTTACCAAAGATCCCGTTCAGGATTATCATCGACTAAGCGCAAAATGGATAATGGACATCCATTACGAAGTCAAGCGTTAATTGACTACGCCAACTGGTACACAGGCTGGCATGGATATGTTAGTCTGGTTGTGTGTACGTTCGGAATTATCACAAATGTATTTAACATTGCTGTCTTGACACGAAAGCATATGAACACGCCAATCAATTGTATTTTATTATGGCTAGCAGTGTCAGAGATTTTTACCATGATTTCTTACGTGCCGTTTGCCTTACATTTTTATTGTTTCTATCCCAGTTATGATGTTTCTCCAGAAAAATATAGCTATGAATGGATGACGTATATGCTGTTTCATATAAATTTTAGTGCTACATCCCATACAGTTTCTATATGGCTGGGAGTGGTGCTTGCTATTTTTCGATATCACCATATTCAGTCACCAGCCAAAGGAACAATCACCCGGATGAGACGACTGGTAAGAGCTAGGCTCGTTGTGTGTGTTATATATGCCTCTTCTGTCATCGTTTTAATTCCTAACTACATGACCAACAACATTGAAAAAATGAACGGTACGTCTGGAATGTACGGTTTAGAGGATTTGAGACTTGGCAAGCCAGATGTAAAAGGGGTGGTTTTGGCAAATCTTTGGTTGTATGGGCTTCTCGCCAAACTCTCTCCATGCGTCTTAATGGTATTTTATGGGGGGATGCTACTTCGGACCCTCAAGAGTCGTATTCGTGCAAAACGCCAGAGACTTACCATTCGAGGTGTTACTAAACCAATTGATCATTCCAGGACGACTCGCATGTTACTGGCGGTGGTGGTGTTGTTTCTGGTTACCGAACTGCCACAGGCCGTTCTAATTATTCTCAGCGTAACAGTTAATGACTTTTTCGAATATATTTACATGCCGTTAGGCGACACCATGGATATTGTAGCGCTCATAAACAATTCTGTGAACTTTGTTCTATACTGTTCTATGGGAGAACAGTTCAGGAAAACGTTTATTGAAATCTTGTGTAAATTCAGGCCGCCTCCTGATAAGAAACAGCCACGAATACGACTGTCTTCAAACGATAGTGTTTGTGCCAGTTTGGTCGTCTCCTGACACGAGGACATTCAATATTTTACATCCCAAATGTGACGATTGTGATAACAAAAATAACGAAAAGCTTCTCTGAGAGACATATAAGTATATATAGGTCGAGATACCTAGAATAACGAACGATAATATGGATATTAAATTCTGGTATATTTCCGGTGCAACGTTTGAGTTGTGTTTTGTAGTCATTGCTTGAAAACGGTCTTAACACAACCAAGCCCAAACATAGCGCCGGAAGTATACCAGACGTTGTTATGCATTATATCTTAGTTTATTCTAAATTACTAAAATCATGAACAATTAAAGGTAAGTTGTTTCGGTGCCACGGTGATGCTTAATGATATGAAATTTTCTTTAACCAAGAAAAATTGTTGTAACCTTTATTGTAGTTTTGTTGTTATCATGGGGGTTTAGTTAAACAATTGATGGAACAGTACATTTAGTGTATTCCATCCACCATTACGGATATTGCGGCCACTACATGTTTATTTTTCATTAAAGAATAAAATTTGAAATGTACTATTAAGTCTAGTCCTTAAATGTAACTTTCACTTTTCAAAATATCATTTCCATGATCTTGTATTTTTCTATTGTCAATTATGTTAGCCCCACTTGTTGGCGCCAAACTTGCCCTCTGACCTGATGATATTATACATTAACTTATCTAGGCAATGCTAAACATGTCAAACACTTTAAACAATAATTGGATAAATGGATTTACAGAACATTCCACTTGTTCTTTAAACATAAGAATAATAGACCTCAAAATCATATTTATCAAACATTCTAGCACACTTTTTAAAACTGGTTATTCCTGTCGGCAGTGTTGCGTGTCAATGTGTTAAATAAAATGATATTTAGTTTGGTTAAAATCAATTCGTTCTCAAACAAAGCTTCAAAACGGGAGGGATTGTCTTATCAATTAAATTCATGTCATTCACATTTTATGTGATGACTTAAAATTTAACTCATTGTTTGTAAAGTTATTTATTTCGTCATTTGTTTTTGATAGAGCCCTCTGGCAAGGGCAGTATTTTTCCAGATTAAACAAATGTCGTCGCCCTTAAAACAATAAAAACATTATCTTTCATACAGTAGTTATATTTAATATGACTGCACATTATTTGGGTGTGTTAATCGTCTTTGCCTTTATTGAATGGTATGCTTCAGGCTCGAGTTTCTCTGAAGCTGGGCAAGCTCAGAATAATCAACAACGCATTAAATGCTATTTAAATCAGCACTTGTCCAGGCGCATCCTGTTTTCATTGAACGGAAGTAGCCGGAACTCGACATAAAACCTTTATTTTAATTTAATTTTTAATGTTCTATGTTTAGTACCGGGTGAAGAAACAAACCCATTGCATAGAAATGTTTTCAAAGTGTATTTTCTTGTATTTTATAAGAACTATATCCATACACAATGTGTGCCGTGGTATACCATGTACCAATGTGCCTAACCCACGTGACACAAAGGAATCGGTTATTTTCCCGTATCCGGTGGTGTGTATTAGTATTCTCTAAATTCAGGTATATTTTCAATGGTTTCTTTACATTACCACAGCGCCCCCTTCTTGGGATTTAAGTTGACTGTGTAGTGGAAAATACTCAAATTTAAATTGCTTAAATCGTAGCAAGTTTTGTAGAATAAACAAGAATTTGGTTTTTGCTCAAATATTGAAGGTATATGATCAATAAATTGCAAGTAATTATAATAATAATAAACTTTATGTTTTTTCGATAACCTCGTTCGGCCAAAAGGCCGATCTTGCAAGAGGCCAAACAGGCTATGTCTCTTTGTCGTTGTTTCAGGTCGAACTGCGTATCGATCTCGCTCATCTAGCTCGATTGATACTGCTGTAGTCCGACCTAAGATAACTCGAGCTGATACCCAGAACTGTATTTATATTCCCTATGTGTTTACGTTTATATAATAAGTTTCTTCTTATCAGTTTAATAACATTATTTGGTATCAATTGTGAACGCAACCTGCCCTTAGCTAAGATCTGAAACATGAATCAACATAAGACACAACAGTGCATGTCTTCTTTGGGGCCAGTGGCCTCAACCCGGACGACAAAAAGCAAACTAGAAAACATTATAAATTTATATTTTCACTAATTTATAGATGAACACTAAGATATGGCCTCATTGATGTGTGATGAACGCCAACATTCAAACTACAGCATTTGTTTGACACGCAACACACAGTAACATCATGTGTAGCAGCGGTGTCTTAACAACTATCGTAAATTATCTTCTATCTTATGTGTTTAAATGGCGACCAATGAAATGATCTCACAAACCCTATGTCTTTTGTAATTGTATTCATGTTTTATGTTATTTGATTTGTCTATTGGCCATTTTCATGTTTGTATATTATACTTGCTACAGCTTCATAGCCTGATTTTCATGTTTTCGTCTACCTTGTGTATAGAAAAAAAAGTACCCCGGTGGTTCGGTAATGCAGGGGTTTACTCCTGATGTTTATAAGCAGAGGTATAGTGCCAACTTTTGCTAGATATGTTTACATCGTGATTAAGGTTATTTCACTCTATGGCGGTGTCCAGCCTCGTGGGTGAAGGAACAAACAAGATAGTTGCAGGACGACAAACAAGACATCATAACAAATCGACTTCCTGATGTCCATTAACCTCAGAGAGCACCAAGGAACAGGAAGCTGACAGCAACCACTTGCATGCGCTCTTGGAAAAAGCGGAATACTTTGGAGTAGGTTACCATGCTAAATGCTAATTGCGCAAACCGACTGCTCAGAAAGATTGTGGTTAACCCGGAATACTCTACAATGCTCAAAGCGTGTGTTTCGATAGAGGCTCTATTTTCCCTGCTCTCCTCAATGTAACAGGCAGTAGAAAACTGGTGTAATTCTGGTTTCCAGGACCATGTAAATTAACAAATTCTTCTTATGGAGCTCCTTATACTTATTTGTGTTCTCGTTGTTTGCTGCATTTGCATTTGTTTGTCTTTGTTTTGGAGTTTATTGTGTTTAATTTGCGACCATTCGATGGTCCACTATTAACGCAATTACCTTAAAGGGGAAGAAAACAAAAAAAAAACAAAGTCAAGTTATACATATAGACCATACCAAGGTGTTAATAAAGCTGCTGTTACATTTTTTGTAGAATTCCTCGTTTTCCACACAAAGACACTTCAATTAATATACCAAGGTAAAATGTATGGTGGACTTTCTATTCCATGTTTTTTTTGTTTTTTTTTTGTAGATAATAATAACCAAAAATTAATCACAATTTAACCCCATCGAAAGAGAAACCGTAAGTATGTACAGAATGAAGCTAAATACAATGCAGAACACCATAATATACAGTTACTCTGGTGAAATGATCACTTCAGGAAATGAAGCGTAAAAGTCCACCATACATTTTTCCTTGGTATTTCCATCCTATTGCCTTCCAGTGGAAAACGACAAATTCTACAAGCGACCGAGCTACAGAAGCTCACGGTAGAACGAACACATTTTTAACAAGGTATAGGCTGCGAATCTTTTTGTACGGTAAGAACTGACACAGGCACACTGGAATAGTGTCTTTTTTTTAATCTAGAAATATATATAGGAAATAACTGACTGTCTCTTCATTCCTGATAATAGTTTAAAAAACCGAAATATAGAAACTTAACATGAGTATCTTGTCGTTTCTCGGACTTTAGTCTTCTACAAAAAATGTAACAACAGTTTTATAAACACCTTGTTATGGTCTATAATTAAGTAGGACTTTTTTGTTTTCTTCTCCTTTCAGTGAGGCTTAAAACGAACGAACATCATACGTAAAAAGTCCACATATAGGCAAAAGCGACATGACGGAAGGGCTTGACATTAGAAAGAATGTTAGCTCTATAGTTATTAACCATGTGTGTCCACGTCCCCTAATGGTGCTGAGTTCCGGTTTTACTGGCGGTAGAATCTAACTCCACCACTTTTCACAGTATGGGTCCTTATTCATTGAAAGGTTAGCAAAATAATCGATCCGTTTATGTCACGTGATATCCACAGGTGTGCCTCGAGAACACCATGCCTTAATCTCATGATCCCATCCAGAGCATGTATGTTTCTCTCTATAAAATTGGAAATTTTTTTGTTTTCAATGGCATAAAACACATATATTTCCAGTTGCCTAGCGCGAAATTGAAAAGATGTATTTGGTTCTGCGTTTTAACAAGTTGAATTGTCTTGTTACGTCACTTGTGTGTCATGTTATCACTTCTTATTTCATCATCTCAGCAGAAAGGACACCATCTGTCCTGAATACGCAAATGCTATAGCCCAAGGCACAAGAGAGTACAGTTGACCATACTAAGCTGGCCTCTACCACTACATATCAATATTGCCCAAATATTTAATAATATTAAATAAAGTTGATATATATGACTTCTATTGCTAAGTCATATATTACTGTTATTATTAACACGTTTATTGACAAATACAATATGTGCATTAAAGGTCCTTCTATTCTTAATATATATATATTTGCTAAACATAATGGAATGTACTTTGTACTGTTTTTATCGTCACCTGTCTTTCCTGCAGTGTGGTATTGCTG
>JAVFBZ010199308.1:0-10278 GCA_032466195.1 Katharina tunicata | reverse complement strand
TCTGACCGGCTTCCTTTGTTTGTGTAATAGCAATGTTAGGTGATACATTATGCACTCATGCCAACGTTTTAGAGTCCATACTGTTTGGATTTTATTGAACCGTTTAAGTGATTTCTGAAGGTTTGACATTGGAACTATGTTATATCAAATGTTTGCCTCTTTATATTGCCTTTGACCATGACATAACTGCACTTCGCTTTGTCCGCTTTCGCTTTTGGTCGACGGAATAGCAATGTAACACTGAACACTGTGTTGCCAGTAGGGCAAAGTAATGCGTTCAATTTCAACTGCAAGCCATCTTGTACTGGCTATGGTATAACCACTACTGGTGATTGCATTACAAAGGATGTGTTTGTCTACCTTTTCAACGGGGCGCTAAGATTGGTTATGAGCAATCGTTTAACGTAAGCTTTAGCTACATGTAAATCAATAGCTGCCCGTCTGCTTTTCTTCGATTCGTTAAGTGGGTGCTTAATTAGTTGACTTGTGTTCTCGTCTGCTTTATTTGTTAACTGTTCTCCTGATCCGTTTCCGATAGTGCATGAGATCGGATCTATCTAGAATAACTATGTTTGTTCTGGTGTTCGCTTGTTAAATGTATTTCCGGTTTGAGATTGATATAAATGGCACGAACAATTTTACCACCAATGCTAAAAATGAACGTTAATTGATGAATATTTTTCTTGCGTATTTTTGTCGCAGACAGTGCTCGCCCTTACACTGGGTTTTGCAGTGATCTGCTCTGTAATCTTTATTGTTAATATGATGTTAGTTATGTCCTGTCCCATTGCGGTACTAACTATGCTTGATTTGGACATTATCTACTGAACATCTTTTGAAGACATTTTTTCTCACGGTTTGCCAAATAATAAACCTTGAACAACGTATCATCTTTTGATTCTCGTGTCGTTAAGAAAAACACGCTTAATTTTTCTTGATCAAATCGTGTTTCTAATATCAACGATTTCACCGGTACCCTTATTTATGCCAGCTGGTTGAGATAATTAGACATTAAAGTAAATAACAACATATTCGCGGAGAAATTAAAAAGTGGGCGGTATTTTTCTGTGTTTTTTATCCATGCCGCATACAGTCACTGGTTATGCGATTAAAAAGTTCGCAGTGCATTTATTTGAAGTATTGAACACAGATGGCATTAGTTTTTTAGGAACTGACACAGACTCAAATAAACTCCCATTCGCAACACAGCATAACGACCGACTAGTTAATCCACCAGTGTATTCTACTCAACATAAATTTTTATTCTAGGTCTCGAATCAACATGAAAGTAGATCTGTTCCCTTTCATAATATCCTAGACACATTCATTTGTAGGTAAAATCTTTGTGTAAAACACTAAGAAACTCCATATCTTAGTCTATGTTGATTACCTTATGATATATATGTTAAATACGCGTAGTATGGTTAATTTCTCAATCTACCATAAAGATCCTTAAATAATGCATCACCAGAGTCTACAATCTGTTGAAAGAACGAAAATGCCTTAATCAAAATAATTCATTTTGAGGCTACATTGCTAGACTGACAAATGATGCCGTGAGATAAACATGATTGAACGCATACTGGCTTATTATTCATTTTTGTTTAAAATAATTTACAATATTGTGTAGGGATTAAGTAAAAGTAAAATTACTTCTCCGGAATGATAGATTACAAGGGAAACATCATTATTGTTTGAATAAAGTCAAATTAAATTTGTGTCCGTATGATATTAAGTAATCACTTGTTAAAAATTCAATGTTAAAGTTTAACACATTACTGGTACACTAACAAAGACGTTTCAAACTAAGACATGTTCAGTTGTTGTGAAACACTATTTCTGTAAATGAGCTGTTTTGTCACGAGGAGCTTAATTGACATATGGAAATGAATTGCAGAAATGCCAAAACGAAATCGGAGAAATGTTGTACTTTGTCAAGTTTTTCGCCGACCAAGTGCATTCCTATCAGCTATTTGCTAGGGAATGTGATGTGATATTTCAATTTGTGAGAGCCTTTACAGTTATCTGTAATCGGTTACTCATTTCCAGTCATTACCAAGATCCACACACCAAGAATTTTTATTTCTTTGTTCGTACTGAGTATCTTTTAATGTTATGCTTTTTGTGTATACTAAATTTGCGTCGTATGGTTTATTTTTCATTCCACCAAAATGATTGTTAAATAACTTTTGGCATCATCATATCCAGCAAGATTAAAAAGAAAGAAAAAAATTACTATATTGAAGAAAAAAAATGCAGTTACTTAGAAAATGAGAACTGAATTTAACGACAACTGCACACAGACTGACTTATTTCCTATTTGTGATTTAAACAATCTACAATTTTGTGTAGGGATTAAGTATGTGTAAAATTACTTCTCGGGAAAGATGAAGTATCAGTGAAATATAATGGAAACGTTAAATTGTTTGAGTGCAATTTGTGCCCCTGTGATTTTAAGTAATCTCTTGTTTAAAGTTGAAGGTGAAAATTCATTAGATTACTAGTGATCTACTAAAGTCGTTGTATTAATGTCTGCCGTCATAATTTTTGTTTCTCGCCAATGAGACAATCTCATTTCAACTTTCTAGCAAATAAGTGATTAGGAATGCACTTGTCGTCGAAACACTTGACAAATTACACAATTTCTGTGAATTCTTTTTGGCATACCTCTCCAAATTTCAAAACACGGCCGCTCATAACCAATTTTAGCGCCCCCGAAAAAGGTAGAACTGTAATGGATGTCCACAATATGGCTTGAAAGCTAGATATAATATACTTTAAAACGCAAGCGCAGTAATCATGATATAGCTAGCGGAAGCCAATGGCATCAATAAGAGTTTATAGTTTATACGCAGTTTGCTTAATAAAATAATTGTTATTGTTACGTCCAGAATCTCGACTCATCATACTGATGGGAAAAATATGAAAGCAGACATTAATGAAATAAATAAATTCATGTAATTTTCCTCTTATGTCTTTGTTCTTTTTCAAGGTTATGGCGTAATGGACATAATCTTAAAATCATTTTAAAGAACCAAATTATTTTGTAATGAACGTTAGTTGCTGAAAAACGTTTATTACCCAAAACAACACTGTGATTAGACTGTTTCGCTTACTGGTATAGTATAGTTTACGGCTGCAAGGAATAAACATTGTCGTTTTAATTGATTTATATTGTACATACATGTTGGAATCGAAGTAGAACATAAAATACACCGGTTGTCTAGATAGAAAGCCATTAGTTAAATGCAAAGCTTTGAACTATAAAGTTGCAAGAGTTATCATTTGTTTCCTAACTTTTTTTCCATATGTCAATTAAGCTCCTCCTATAAAACAGCTCGTTTACGGAAATTAGTGTTTTTTAACGCGGAATCAACACTTCTGCAAATAGTCTGAATGAGGCTTAGGTAAAACCTTGAGTAAAACAAAGGCTCTTTCAGATTATTTGCAGAAGTGTTGATTCCGCGTTATGAAACACTTATTTCCGTAAATTAGCTGTTTTATAGGAGGAGCTTAATTGACATATGGAATGAAATTTGGAGAGGTATGAAATCACAGAAATGTTGTAATTTGTCAAGTGTTTCGCCGACCGAGTGCATTCCTAATCACTTATTTACTAGGAAGTTGAAGCGACATTGTCATTTTTAACATTTAATTAAACTTCGATCCCTTACAATTCTCTGTAATCCAATACTACTTTCCAGTCATTAAATACAAAAAAATCTTAGATGAAATTAAAGATGTTTGACCCAAGAAGATACCTTAATTGTGTAACAGGATCACTCGACGAAAACGTCTGGCAAATGTCAAAAACTTGACAGGTCACGGTGGTTGAAATTTGAAGATAGGCGTCATGTGAGATGATATAGGTCTGATGTAGTAGAGTTTGAAAGTGAAACTTTTTCTGTCTTTGGCCTACCTAGCATCCATCCGAAACGTTACTGACTGAATGGGCCGCCCGTCTACAGAGCGGGTTACGTAAGCCCATGACGCTCAATCGGAAACTTTTTGTCTCAGATGCAATATGTTGAAATGAAAAATTGTTATATTAAGCAGGTACGCAGATAAATCAACTAGAAATTATATTAAGGAAACATTGATTTTGCCTGACTACAAAATGAGTAACTGCGCTTGCGTCGTAAAGTACATTTTGACAAGCTTTCAAGCATTTATGGGAACATCCATTACAGGGGAAAACAACTTTAGTAAAGCATTCCAAGCATCTTAAACTTTTAGCGAAACCTTACAAAAAAACTCTTGAAAATTTATAGTTGATAGTTTTGCATTTAACAAATGCTTTTTTTTTTATCTAGACAACCGTTGTATTTAATGCTATTATTTGATTCTGACATGTACAATATAAATTAATTTAAACCACGAGGTTTATTCCTTGCGGTATTAAACTATACTATATTAGTAAGAAAAACAACATCGTTGTTCTGGATAGTAAACGTTTTTTCGTCCATTTACAAAGTAATTTGGTTCTTTTATATGATTTTAAGATGTCCATTACGCCATAACCTAGAAAAAGAAATAAGAGTACAAATCACATGCATTTTTTTTATTAATGACCGCCGTCATAGTTCTTTTCCTTGTCAATATGACGAATCGAGATGCTAGAAGATGAAATGAATTTGTTTTTATTAGGCATGTTGCCCATAAACTATGAATTCTTTAAAGAAGCCATTGATTTTCGCTTACTATATAATGATTACTGACATGGCGTCGTAAAATATAATTCGTCTATCTTTCAAGCAATTATGTATTATACGGAGTGATATCTAAATCATTCAAACAAATAAGTTTTAGTATTTGTTTAATTTTAATCTTAGTTAAATTAAACCTACATTGTCTGACCACTAGTCATTGTGGCATTCATTTGACGTACCCTTGTCCCCATTCCATTTACAGAGTCTGTTTCGGGTAAGCTTTAGTAGCAAGGTCCATATTTATGCCAGAATCATAAACGAAGTAGTTTAAACCAGTTCTAGAGAAAGCCATTACTATAATAACAACTAAAAATATCAAAAAAGTAACTGACGTGACATTGACATGCGAAATGAAATTTAAACATATTAAAAAACTAGATAAATTTGTATCTGTCGTAGACAGGCACTGAAATAAAACTATTGTTTGCTTATTCTATATCACTTTAGAGTCCATACTTTTTGGATTTTATTGAACCGTTTTAGAGGCTTGCGAATATTTGACAGTTATAACAGGCTTATTACTATGATTGCTTCTAAATTGCCTTCAGCCGCGACATTGTGGTCGTGTAAATAACAATGTTACTATAACACTTTGTTGCGAGTGGTGTATAGTCAAGTATCCGTTTCAATTTCAAACAATCTTGTACTCGTTAATGGTAGAATCATCAGACCTACTTATGATTTAATAACAAAGGAAGTGTTTATCTGCATTTTTCGGGGCGATAAGATTGGTTAAGAGCAGTCGTTTAACATAAGCTGTAGTTAAATGTAAATCCACAGCAGTCTGACTGTTTGTCATCGACTGGTCTAATGGCCGCCTAATGAGTTGGCTTCTCTTATCGTCTGCTTCTTTTGTCAACTGTTCGCCTAATGCGTTTCCGGTATAGAATTGTACTCTGATCTGTCTCGAATAACTATGTTTGTTCTGGTATTTGTTTGTTAAATGTCGTCCCGGTCTGAGATTGATATCAATGGCACGCATAATTTCACTACCAACACTAAATACAAACGTTAACTGATAAATCTTTTCCTTGTATATATTTGTCACAGACAGTGCCTCTCCATTATATTGAGTTTTGCAGTAATCTGCTCTATAATAATTATAGTTGATATGATGTTATTTATATCCAACTCGATTGCGGTACTAACTATGCCTGATTCGCAATGTGGCGGAGTTATTTCCACTTGGTGTGTTAGATTCTTACGTTGGAATGAAAGATTAGATTTGGATTGGCTTATTGTTAAAGCAAAACACACAAGTTAATTCTGAGTAAATCGTGTTACTAATATGTTAAGCAAGTTTGCAGTGCATTTATTTAATGAAACATCTGACTTTTTAATACACCATGCAGAACGGAAACTTTGCGAGGATCAAATTGACTTTAGGTAGACTTGACCCCTTTCATAATTCCAAGAAAGTAGGTTTTTATTGTGCTTAATTAGGTAAAATCATTATCTGACAATCCAAGATTCTCTATCTCGTTCATATTGAGTATCTTTTATGGTATGCTTTTTGTGTATACTCAATTTGTTTCGTTTGGTTTATTTTTCAATTCTCCAAAATGACTGTCAAATAACATTTGGCAGCATTAGATTCAGCATGATGAAAAAGAAAGAAAAAAATGACTATATTGACTATATTTACTATATTTAATTAGAAAATGTGAACTGAATTTAACGATAAATGAACCAAGACAGACTTATTTGCTATTTGTGATTCAAAAAATCTACACAATTTTGTGTAGGGATTAGGTAAGTGTAAACTTACTTCTCGGGAAACATGAGGTATAAGTGAAATATAATGGAGACGTTAAATTGTGTCCGTGGGATATTAAGTAATCTCTTGTTTAAAGTTCCAGGTAAAAGTTTATTTGATTACTGGTGCTCCGGCAAAGTCGTTCTGCCATGTGAATGATGAGATCATCAATTATTGAAAGAACTGTGAACGGCAAGCTAAAGGCCCGTAGACGACCTGCGGCGAACCAAGGCTCTTTCCGACTAATTGCAAAAGCGTTGACTCCGCGTTACGGAACACTATTTTCGTAAATGAGCTCGTTTGTAGGAGAAGCCTAATCCACACGTTGACATGAATTGCGGAGAGACGCCCCAAACAGAAATCTGAAAAATGTTGTAACTTGTCAAGTTTTTCGCCTATCAAGTGCATTCCTAATCACTTATTCGCTAGGGAATGCAATGTGAGATTGTCTTTTTTAGCATTTAAATCAATTTGAGTAACCTCATTCAGCTCTATAATCGAGTACTCCTTTCCAGTCACTAAATACAAAAACAATCTTAGATGAAACTGAAGATGTTTAACCCAAGAAGATTAATTGTGTAACACGATCGTTCGGCGAAAACGTTTAGCAAATGTCAAAAGCTTGACAGGGCATGATGGTTGACAATTGATGCCTTCGAAGATGATATGGGTCTGATGAAAGGTTATGTATTAAATGTAGTCGAGTTTGAAACGGACGGATATTTGTCTTTGGCCTACCTTGAATCCACCCCTAACGTAGTTAAGAGTGTGTTACGTAAACGCATGGCGGCTCAATCGGAACGTATTTGTTCCAGATGCTAGACGTTGAAATGAAAAGTTTTATATTAATCTCGGTGCGCTGATGAATCAACTAGAAATTATATTAAGGAACCATCAATGTTGGCTGAATATATAATGATTAACTGCGCTCTTACTTCATAAAGTACTCTTATCAACCTTTAAGCAATTATGAGGCCATCCATTACAAGAAAAACTGACCCCAGTAAAGCATTCCAAGTATCTCAGACATCTAGCGAAACCTTAAAAAACAAATGATAACTTTTGCAGATTTATAGTTGATAGTTTTGCATTCAACTAATATTTTTCTATCTAGACAACCGGTGTATTTTGTGTTCTCCTTCGATTCCGACATGTATGTACAATATAAATCAGTTAAAATGACAAGGTTCATTCCTTGAAGCCTTAAACTATACTATACTAGTAAGAAAAACAACCTAGTTGTTCTGGATAGTAAACGTTTTTCAGCCACTTACGTCCATTTACAAAGTAATTCGGTTATTTAAGATGATTTTAAGATATCCAATACGCAAAACCTAGAAAAAGAACAAAGACATACAAGTAAAAATCAGATGAATTTATTTCATTAATGTATTAAGCTTTTGTGTTGCCAGTATCGATTTGTGTGGTTTCCTTGACCCAATTGGCTGCCACGCGGTCGTATGAGTGAAATAACCTTAAGTACGGGGTAAAACCTCAATCAAATAAATCAATTAATCTATGATCTTGTTTGACTATTGTTAGTTGAATCACCCCTTGATTGTCTGGAAACTGGTCATTTCGGTGTCCATGTCACTTAACCGTGTATAAAGTAGGGTTCCAGTAGGCTGCAGTGGTAAATTCAAAAGCCAGATAATTTGAAAAAGGAACCGAAATGGAATACAACCGAGATTACCGAAAAGTGTATTTGGTTTCAATAAACGCAACCAGTTCAAATATCATTAATTTCATTTTGTGTGCATTGGCCTATGGCAACAGTCCAGTGTTCTGCTTGTACTGAAGATTGTACTGAAGTGTTTGTAATTGAGATCAATATTTGAGAACTAAAAAAGCCAGCTACTGCTCTCTGATTTGATGTGCGAACTAATTTCCCAAAAGACGGCCGTTAAGATGGATTCTTCAGAATGTACAAATTCAGTAATTTGTTTAAAGTGAAACAGGTCAAGGTGAAACAAATGATGTTCTTGTGCACTGTAATAACCGTGCAAAAACGCCAACATGTGTCAACCTCCGTATCTAGTAAACTCTCAAACTCATACAAATGCAGAGCTAATGTTAAAATTTATATGTCTGGCTCTTTTATTTGATTTTATTGTAAACAAATAAAAATGTATATTTAATCCTGGTTTACGAATTTAAAGTTGTAGACCTACTCTGACAGTATTGATTTTCGAAAAAGGCTTCATTTAACGACGCAATCCCAGTTTTGTATTGTTATTAACGTTCATGGAAACTGGTTTGATGTTTTTGTTTTTGATGCGTAAAAAATACCCCTTTGAAAAAAACGTTATGTAAAATGAGCCAAGGGTATCCAAATGTCTCGTTTGAAAAATCTCAATAGCGACTTTTCCTTCACGACGAAGAAATAAATCGTTCCAAGGTTGTCGTAATAAAATGTCAGTCAGATAAAATGTCATGCAATAAGATGCTATTTTGCAAGAATTATCACTTGTGTTCTAAGGATTCTATTGAAGTCTGAGATTCTTGGAATGATTTAATTATGATTAGTTTATGTGTCTGTTTGCTTAGCTGAAATAAATGGGCCGATGTGTTATGTTACATTCGCTCAAAAGGGAGATACACTGAAGCATGTGACGTTAGCGCAGGTAATCATCCTGCACTTATTGACCATCTGTAACTCACGTAAGCAGATTATTTTTACGAACACGAGAGCGGTGCTTAAAAGCCGTAGTATCCTTTATCTTTATATATGGTATCTAGAATAAAAGTGTTCTTCTTTTGCGTTGTGAACCAACATGTGTAGTCTGAGGAAATTTCAGTCAAATACTTGGGAATTCTATCTTAAGACCAAGAGATCAAGTCACATTACTTCTCTCTTTACGTTGATGACATTTTGAACGGTTTTTGCTTAAATTGAATAATTGGAATTTAACACCAAAAGCTTTTTTTATTACTACATGTAAGTTTATAAAAAAAAAACGTTGTTTCTAAATTGTAGACATCTAATTTACGGCAGTATATTTAAAAAGAACATTATCTGTCCAAAGGAACTATTACGTGAAGTGACTTGTTTCGTGGAGTTGTCGACTGTTAGAATCCAATGCTATCTTTGACAATTCCAAAGGCATCACTTAATTCCACATACAAGGCAAGTTTGCAATCATCGTGAACTGCTATGCTTGTTTCTCGTTAATGTACCGTGAGCGAATTTTTATAAATATTAATCCAGAATATATAATCTGTAATGTAGTTCACCCTTGTCTTTTCGGATGTTTTTTTTTTTGTGCCAAACGTGTAGCCTACACATGTAGGTATTTTGATTTAGTGCTTTTTGGGGAGATGTAGGATTTGTTTATAACAGCATTTGTTATCTACAAGCAGATAATAACTCGAGCCGAGAAAAAATACAAATCAAACTGTAATTTAGCTGGTTTCCACTAGGAAGTAAAATGATTGATCCACTGGTTACGTCAAAACATATACCGTTACTATTTTCTCCAGTTTAGCGGCCTACAGTGCTAATGACAGCCGAGGGTAAAGTCAAACCACTTGGAAATTAGCGTTCCTATAACTGGGGAGTCAATTTACCAGCTTAGATACGACTTTGAGGACGAATCAGTGGATTTATTTTCGAAAATGTACTCAGATTTAACCGATCTTTACCTAGTAATAAGACAATAATTGCAGGAGTTATTTATATTTTCAGATTATAAATCGATTGTAATATTGTTACAGTATTGACTTAAATAATATAAAGACATGAAGACTGAGATGGATTTTCAACTTCTGGATATATTGGTAAGCGACGTTTCGATCTAGATACTAAGATCGTTT
>JAVFBZ010199276.1:0-13913 GCA_032466195.1 Katharina tunicata | reverse complement strand
GGTTATACAAATGTGTTTTGAAAGGTGTCGATTACAGAAATGTGTTCTGCGGTGTTCCGTTTGTAGAAATGTTCTTTGAGGTGTTCAGTTTATAGAAATGTGTTCTGAAGTGTTCAGGTTATAGAAATGTGTTCTGAAGTGTTCGGGTTATAGACATGTGCTGAAGTTTTTTTCTGTTATTAAAGGGTGTCCTGAAGTTTTTTGGTTATAGAAATGAGTTTTGAAGGGTTTCGATTACAGAAATGTGTTCTGAGGTGTTCCGTTTATAAACATGTGCCTGAATTTTTTCGGTTATAAAAATGTGTCCTGAATTTATTCGGTTATAGAAAATGTGTTTTGAAGTGTTCCGGTTATAGTAATGTGCCTGAAGTTTTGGGGTTATCGAAATGTGTTCTGAAGTATTCCGGTTATAGAAATGTGATCTGAAGTGTTCTAGTTATAGAAATGTGATCTGGAATGTTCTAGTTATAGAAATGTGATCTGAGGTGGTCCGTTTATAGAAATGTGTTCTGAGGTGTTCCGGTTATATAAATGTGTTCTGAAATGTTCGGGTTATTGACATGTGTGCTGAAGTTTTTTCTGTAATTAAAATGTGTCCTGAAGTTTTTCGGTTATAGAAATGTGTTTTGAAATGTTTCGATTACATAAAGGTGTTTAGAGGTGTTCCGTTTGTAGAAATGTGCTTTGAGGTGTTCCGTTTATAGAAATGTGCTCTGAGGTGTTCCGGGTATAGAAATGTGTTCTGAAGTGTTCGGGTTATAGACATGTGTGCTGAAGTTTTTTTCTGTTTTTAAAATGTGTCCTGAAGTTTTTCGGTTATAGAACACGTGTTTTGAAGGGTATCGATTACAGGAATATGTTCTGAGGTGTACCGTTTATAGAAATGTGTTTTGAAATGTTTCGGTTATAATAATGTGTTCTGAAGTACCCCGGTTATAAAATGTGTTTTGAAGTGTTCCGGTTATAGAAATGTGCCTGAAGTTTGTGGGTTATCGAAATGTGTTCTGAAGTGCCCCGGTAATAAAAAGTGTTCTGAAGTGTTCCGGGTATGGAAATGTGTCCTGAAGTTTTTCAGTTATAGAAAATGTGTTTTGAACTGTTCCGGTTATAGAAATTTGCCTGAAGTTTTTGGGTTATCGAAATGTGTTCTGAAGTATTCCGGTTATAGAAATGTGATCTGAAGTGTTCTAGTTATAGAAATGTGATCTGAGGTGTTCCGTTTATAGAAATGTGTTCTGAGGTGTTTCGGTTATAGAAATGTGTTCTGAAATGTTCGGGTAATAGACACGTGTGCTGAAGTGTTCGGGCTATAGGCATGTGTGCTGAAGTTTTCTGTTATTTAAATGTGTCCTGAAGCTTTTCGGTTATAGAAATGTGTTATTAAGGGATTCGATTACAGAAATGTGATCTGAGGTGTTCCGTTTATAGAAATGTGTTCTGAGGTGTTTCGGTTATAAAAATGTGTTCAAAATTGTTCGGGTTATAGACACGTGTGCTGAAGTTTGTGGGTTATCGAAATGTGTTCTGAAGTGCCCCGGTAATAAAAAGTGTTCTGAAGTGTTCCGGGTATGGAAATGTGTCCTGAAGTTTTTCAGTTATAGAAAATGTGTTTTGAACTGTTCCGGTTATAGAAATTTGCCTGAAGTTTTTGGGTTATCGAAATGTGTTCTGAAGTATTCCGGTTATAGAAATGTGATCTGAAGTGTTCTAGTTATAGAAATGTGATCTGAGGTGTTCCGTTTATAGAAATGTGTTCTGAGGTGTTTCGGTTATAGAAATGTGTTCTGAAATGTTCGGGTAATAGACACGTGTGCTGAAGTGTTCGGGCTATAGACATGTGTGCTGAAGTTTTCTGTTATTTAAATGTGTCCTGAAGCTTTTCGGTTATAGAAATGTGTTATTAAGGGTTTCGATTACAGAAATGTGTTCTCATGTGTTCCGTTTATAGAAATGTGCTTTGAAGTGTTTTGGTTATAGAAAGGTGTCCAGAAGTGTCTCGGTATAGAAATACCTGCTAAAGTGTTCGGGGGTTATCATGTCCACAGTTTATGAGAAGTGAATAAACTTCACAAGTTTCTGTTTTATTTGTTACTTATCGGAAGGGCTTTGGGGCTATTATCTGCCAATATTTTGGATATTTTTGATGTAACATCGCAATTTGCGCAAGGAAAACCGGATTTTAAAGTTGTAGATTGTACTGCTAGGAATTCTTGCCCACGTCAATGATTATTATAAAAGTATTTTATGTTGACAAAGTTACCTACAAGCCCGTCTATTTCAAGACATTAAAATACATGGATATATATCCTTCTTAATATGAAGGTACGATATTTTTCGTTAAAAAGATATAAATACAGTGTAATGTTGGTGGCCATCAAATTGAACAAATCCTGCTTTAGTGCTTGACGAATAATAGAATGAAATATCTCAGAAATGTTTTGCAACTAGAAAATGTTCATCTTGTATCAATCCAATTGTGGTTAGATGAAAACATGACACTTATATTGCGCGTTTGTACTGAATGTAAAAATCATGGTGAGCAAGGGTTTCATATGGTAAAATACTGTCACGGTGTATTGTCACAATGCTCAGTATTGTTCTCAATATAATCCAAAACGTCGTGTTTAAACTATTTTTTCTAATCGGATTGGACCACGCTTTGACTCAGTTGTAGATTTGATTTTCGGCTAAAGGGTTTCCGTTCTGAGATCCAATAGCACATAATCTTCCTTCATTTATTGTAAGTACTAAACATAAGCCTGACTCAACATTAATTAAATCATAACTGTCTTCTAGAAAACAGGAAGTTGGTTAAAATCGTGACCATTCTAGCTCTATTGTCTACCTTCAAAACATCGAAGTGTGACTCACGTCACTCGTTTCGTGTTAGAGTCAAACAATACCTACTGTTGGAACAAGATCGAAACATGTATTTTAGCAAGCCATGCGGATTTCTTCAACATTGCTTTTATGTTCTATTATGTTGTTTATTTTATGCCGTCAATAAAGAAGGATATTTTTGGTAGTTCGCATGGTTGAACACCAATAGCACAGACATTCAAAGAAAGAGCATGATTTAGTTTGGCAGGGCTCATAAATGATTACACTGGTTCATAAAGTCACACAGCATGGCCCACTCAAAACTAGTATATAGTGTGCTGATTGGTTAAAATACATGTCATAGTGAAAACATTATCCCGATATAAACCCAAGTCAGTCTTCAGCTGTCTTAAAACATATTTATTCAGTATTCTTGTTCACTAGCGCGGGCCATTCATTGCAACACAGTGTCATTCACTAAACTCAGGGGAAAATGGTGAGTACTGCTTATCATGGCTAGACCTTTCATTGCACCTCAACTGTGCTAAGAAAGTCGTTGTTGGTGGTGTCTTTCAGCACACTAATGGAACCAAAGAAATTTAATTATGTTATATAACAAGTTTTCGAACCAAGAGCATAACCAATGTAGCACATTGACGAGTTGAACCTCAATGGACTTCATTTGAAAACTAGCGAAAATTGTGTTTTATTCCGGTGCTTCGTAAGTAGTGGATAAATATCAGTATCAAAGACAGGGCTTGACAGTAATAATACACGACTGACAACTAATTACGTTGAATTGTCAAATGTTAAGAACCCGTATCTGTTATGTGAAACCCACGTGTATGCAACATATTTTTTACTAATAAGCTAGGCAATACAAGCCCACATTGATTATATATATGTTTTTCAATAAATGTAGAGAAAGAAAATTTTGTTTGCCTCTACCGGGATTTGACCTCGGGTCTCTGGTTAGCATGGGGGGAGGGGGGGTTATATATATATATATATATATATATATATTTAGCATTTTTTAAAGGTTAGTTATATAGAGTTTTTTACATCGTTTTTACCTGTATCAAAGATTTTGTGTTCTTGTTTTAATCCCACAAACAAACTTATTTTAATAATCTACTCTGCATGCAGTATCAGATTATTTATTTGTATACTGAGAATTTGGCAATATTGATGGAAAAAGATTAATCTGTCTCTCCAAATATGTTTCTATCATATCGGGGTCAAGAAAAGAATGGTTGCCCATATCGAGTTGTTTATTTAGGTATGGCTCAATTTCGGATACTGATAATCAGGACCTCTTTTAATGTATGCATGATAAGAAAACAACAATGACTAAAGATTCATTCAAATAATCGCTCATTTGAATTATTCTACACCTAAATTTATTCAGGTAATCGGTTTTCTAATCACGTTTAAAATGCAACGAATTGTATTTCACATATAACAGACTTTGAAACCAAAAGGACATTATACAGACGATCTCAGTCTGTTCAGTTTTATTGGGGTGTTTGGTCAATGGATATGGAAAGCATTACGCCAATATCTTACCATAATAAATTAATGATAAAAAAAACCCACATACTTGACCATAATGAAACATAGTCATAGCGTATTAACACGGCTGTATATATCTTACCTTCGTGACACTGATGGAATGTAGAACCGTTATTAAATGTTTCATTTACAAACATCACATAAATTAGTATATTCAAGTTTATGGTACAGTGGGCAGTCAATTTAGTTAGGAAGGTGGTGTATTCTGAGGTGCTTGTACTGAGGTTTCTTTATCAATTATGGTAGTGACGCTCCGTGTGGTAATACATTGAAAGACCATCAAGTGTATGGTATATGGTGAGGTATCATGTCTATTCAGGGTTTATTCTTATTTTCACATTCTGATATAGTCAGCGGTCGGTATTGGGATAAATCTTGTCTATTCAGGGTAAACTAATATTTCCAGGTTGATAGTATATTTAGTAATTGGTATAGTGAGGTGTCCTGTCTATTCAGGATGTGGTTATATTTTCAGTTTTATGATATAGTCTAAGATCGATAAAGTGAGGTCTTGTCAATTTAAGGCGTAGTCTATTACAATTTTCAGGTTAATGGTAGGCGTATTGTGAGATCTCTTGTCTGTTCAGGTTTTTTTTATTATAAATAATTTCAGGTTTATGGTATATTCAGCAGTCGATTTTGTCAGAAAGTAGTTATAAACACATTTTAACGATTGGGGTGCTCTTACTTCTGTTATGCTGAGGGGTCAATATAGGGGTATGTTATATTTAACAGGTGGTAAATTATGGGTGGTGACATATTATATTCTTGTTTTTCCTGTCATTGAGATTGAGTGTAAAGTGCAGGCAAGTCTGTTTATCAGCATTGAGCTTACTTTTGTTCGCCACCACTATAGGCATATATGAAGTAAAAACCATCAAACAAAGACTCTAACCTCCTTTACTTTGTACCCAACTTTATCATTACCAGGAATTAGTTTTTCAATTGAATTAACCTAGAGCCGTTATTAGTTTACCTGAAAGAAGAAATAGTCATTTGTAAACGCCTATGCGAACTTCAGACAGCTACTAACAAAGGGCAACCACGTTGGGCTTCACGCGGTTAATTTAGTTGGGCAAACCTGAACAGCATCCGATAACTTAATGAATTCATCGACACAAACTACAAGAAGGTGTTAGTTGGACAACACTTAATGCAAACACATTGAGATTCAAAAGTCTGACACTAAGGCAGTCGAAAGATACAGAGTTATGTCCCGTGCCAGCCAAGGTCAGCACAGTGATCGGTACTATGTACTCATTTGTATAAATCGGTCCTTTGATTCACTTCGTTTACGGAACTTGTATGTAACAACTTGGCATTTTGAATTCAGCTGTGAACGTCAAAGCGAGGCTGTTGACGCTTGACCTGCTTAATGTACCTATGAAGAAATTTGTCACTTTTCACGTATTTTCATTCTCTTGTTGCATTGTTGCATTACGACCTAATGATGCTGAATAGTTACGCGATACAACTATTGCCTGCAGCAGTAAATATGCCGCTAATGGCTACAAAAAATGACCAGTCATTACTCAAAAGCCGATAATCAGAGCGGACGGAAGGTACTGGAGATAGGCGATGTTGAACAATAATGACTGTACTAGGACAGCGATAAAAGGAAAATTGAGGAAATCAATGAGTTCATGATCTTCTAGAGAAGGCTGATTCTTTCTGACAATCCTTTGATTTGGCACTATATAAATAAATGACATTCTATTATAGAGTTTAAAATGATAAGATCAGCATGGCTTTCGTTCTTAACATTAGAATGTCGTGACGCCGATATTTACCACATCAGTTAAAAGAATATTTGTTGAAGACTATTTTTAAACTTTGTAGCCACCTTAATGCAGATTTGTTTTCCATTCTAGTAACGATTAGTGGGAAGTATATGTTTATCTTATGTGTGTAATATGGATAACATATTATCTTCCTCTACGACCAGTGGGGTTTAGCATGATCCTTTTAATAGTTTTTAAAGAACTCATATTGTATGAATATCAACATGTGTTAAACAAGTCACAAACCAGTACATGTTGACGTAAATGGAATATATTTCTATCTATATTGATTTAATGTCTTATCAAACAGAAATCTTCAATCTTAAAAGCAAGTTTTCAAGCTGAAAGGCTGACCCAGTTTAATTTTTTTGCTCAATTCAAGCCTTTATCCATGTTAGGCCGGTAAATGCGCTGTTTTCATTATTTTACCTCTAACACAATCTCGCTCAAATAAAACTTAGTATAACCACAATTTCGTTCAAATAAAACTTTATATTGAGACTAAAGTTTTATACATTTGATCGTACCTAAATATATTTTAAATACGTAGAGGCGTGATAATGTGTACAGTAATAAAGGAATTGACAAATAATTGAGGGGCTGAAGTAAAGAGATTGCTGCGTCTCAACAATTTCGTTGAATGTGTTAATTTTCCCTTCACTTTACAATGAATCGATAGGCGTATATGAGTAATGATGGTTCCATGTTGTTGTTGAAGATGACGGCTGTTTACTGAGGGTTAGCATAATAATTATACAGAAGGAGGCATTTACAGATACACAGCCACGTTAGATTAAATCACTTAAACCATGACTTCCAAGTTTGTATTGATACATAAAAAGATAAATTTAAAGTTATCGAATAACATATGGCGAAACATATTTTCCCACGAATGCGCGCGTGGTTTCAGGATGTGGTAAGGACTTCACAAAAACTTAACTGCATCGTTAAATCGACACAAAACGTGTGTGATCTGCTTGTCCTCCATTGTTTGTAAGTGACATGCGTGTCCTGTAAGATACGATATATCCTTATTCATGAGCTACTATACAATATTTAACAATAATCAGATATAAACCTAGTGATCCATAGAATAGAAAAAGAAGTAAAAGGTGTGCACAAAAGTCGTGACTCATAAAAGCTGGTTGTCGCATTATTCAGAGAAAACGTTTCAATACAAACGCTTCAGTGCCGGATTTATAGGAATGAAAAAAGGACTGAATAGGTCATTTATTTGGCATGGCGGCTTCACAACCAACATGGCGACGCATATAAACTGCGTTATATAAGTAACAAGAAATGAAAAATACATGTTTCTAAGTTTAAATGGCGAAATAAGGTTCTGCGTTGATGCAAATCTCCTCATGTTTATTGGTTAAGGACTAATTCAGGGACTGGAAAATGAGCACTGGTCAAAATTTTGCAACGATTTACAACAAGCTTTTGTGAAATAGAAGTTGATTTGTACAGAAAAATAACTGCGCTGTAAGACTCGGGACTCGGTTCGTATAGTACTAATATGGATTTATATACATTTAATTATGCTATGAAAATAAGAGAAAGTTCTAACAAGGGTTAATCCTGTCACAGATAATTTATTTCAGCTTTGTTTAATAACATTATCTGATGAAAGATACGCATAGTATATTTGTTTTACTAAGAATGAAAATAAATCCGTAATATAGTTTTTGTACCTATATGACTTCCTTGTTCGAAGTATCCCAGGGTTGCTTTTACTAGAAACTGATGTTTGAAAGTAAGCAAAATGTATGACACATGTTCGAGTTTGAACTGGTTCCTTTGTGTATTGACCGGTGTTAAAGGTGGACTTCTAAGGTGTTTCACTTATATGACGAGTTGTCGGTATATGGTGGAAAACTCAGATTAAACATCGAAATAAATCACTGAAGCTTATATATTATATGATATGATGCATTAAACGATAAACGTCCCTTATAAAAGTTTGAATAGTCTTAATACGTGATCTTTGCGTCGTAAATTCCAATCTACTACATCTTTCTTACAACTCCAATGAGAGTTTTAAAACTATTTCAATTCTAAAATATCAATAGAACAACATTGGTGATATATATCTTCGTGGTTACCTCTCCTTATTATTTAATATGGAGTGTTTAGTCATATCTCATATATGTGAACAAGACCAGCCAAGCATAAACCTTTCTCTGTTGCTGTTAAGTTTGCGAGAATTTAAGAATCGTTTTATTTGACACGTGTGGTGCGTTTTATAAAGGTTTTGCCTTTTCATGTCCTCATAATTTAGGATCCGTGGTATTATATCTGTAGACTAAAAGCTAATACATTGTAGATAATATAATAAAGGGAATGAAGGTTATTAGTCATCCAGGTAATGTAAATAATAAATCAAAAACTAAATCTTTTCAACTGGATTATATTTGTCAACATATATACCAACGTTGCGGCATTAATCTAATGCCTTCAGCAGGGTATGGGTACATCAACAAAATAGACATACATGTTTATATATACATAAATTACATTAGTGGTGTCCACTATTACGCGGTAAAAACAAAACAAAGACAAAGCATGCAGAGTATTAGATTAATGTCGCAACGTTGGTATATACGTTGATAAATATAATCCAGTTGAAAAGATTTAGTTTTATATTTATTATACTAAAATGAAGAACATAAAATGGCTGTAAATTTCTGCATACCACTTTGCTAGTAAGGAGTAAGTTAATTAGGCTCCGGCTAACAGTGAGAAGCTTGAACCATAGTTACAACTCTTAATGTACTTAGTCATCAGCGAATCATAATCGATTAATTCACAGTAACAATAATCGGCATTAAAGTCTTATTAAGTCATTCACGTTGGCTGTATGAGACTCCTTTCTTAACAAGCCAGACACGTTTGCAGACAACATTTAGTAATACATCTAATTGCTGATTCGGGAAAGATGTAATATATCTATATATATTACCTTTTTTTATTACTGTCTACTTCTAAGTGCAAATGAAAGACCTTATTTTTGCTCTTAGAATGCTATTTGGGATGGGCAAGGAGATTTATTTTACTGACGTCTCAGGTCAGATTACACATTCTTTATGTTTCTTTAAAGGACATGTGATTTTTAGATAAACGCCTAGTCGAATGTACTAGTCGAACTTTTTGCTTATAAAAGAAATTAACGAATAAACTAAATACAAATTCAAAGTTTTTATGTTTTACTTAAGCCTGAACAACAGATGCATCCCTATTAGAAAAAAAGGACTATCAGGGTTCAGTATATCGAGGCCATTAACTCCACCCACCCAACCACAAATGTACCATGTATTCAGTAGATCTTCATCTGATACAGCTCCCACGCTGTAGAGAGTGGACGTACTGTTTTGTGTGTCTAAATACACGATGCATTATATAGGCCTACACCTGGACAATAGATAGCCGAAAAACTAGCCTAAAGTTATGAAAGGTAAACATAATGAAACCACAGTATTCAATTTCGTACTCTCCAAAGAAGTCTGTTGAATAAACAACGATAACGGACGTGCTTCCATGAAATAAATTGGCCATCTATCTTTTGTTGAAAAAATATTTATTGGGAGGACTCTATGTTTAATATTCACATGACCGTTATCAATGGTGTATTCCTTATAAATGTGGAAAATATGACTTGCCCATCTTTAAAGAAATGGTCTCCTGTTTATTCAAGTCATTTCATATTAATGCTGCAAAGGGTTTTTATGTTTACCAATGGCTTGTATTCGACATACAAAATTTGATTTAATAATTTCAAACTAAAAAGGACTCAAATGAAAAATCGCCAGACCCATGCTAATTTAACATGATTAAATGATTACTGACATATATATTGACACAATATTATATTTTTTTCGTTGTTCCAGGGTCATGAGGCTATTTGTGGTTTTCTGTTCTGGGTGGTGGCAATCAGCAGTTTGTCTGGCATTTGTAAGTGTCCAATTTAGTACAATTGAAATCCATCGTCACAAGTATAATGTGCATTTGACTTGCAATTGTAAAATTGACTTGCAGAAATTGTTTAAAGGTTAACATGTCTGATTTCGATCGAAATGTACGATTGGAATGAAATCCAGAAATACGTATGTTAATGAATGGGTTTTTAACGCCCTAAATTGCGTGTGATTGATTGATTGTTACACATATTGTTCAAGTGATATTTAAGCTACGCTGTGACGGGGCCATTTTCGCAATTCAAAAACAGCATTCAAATGAACTGATAAAAAAGAGGCATAAGTGATATTTTTTTTAAAAATATGTATTCGTCTTTAAAAACGTCTGAAGTATGTGATTTAGTAATTTGAGGTTTCAATGTATTTCACTAATATGACTTTGCGTTAACGTTGTATGGCAGCAAACCGCGTAGAATCCTAGTCAAAAACACCCTGCGACCTCCACAACCACCGGAAAGCTTCCTTTATATACCTACCGACGACAATGGGGAAATGGCAGGTAAACAGAGATCTGGATGATTTCAATTATTAAGCAATAATCGTTAACATGTCCTTGGGTTGGGATAACAGATAACATGTGAATTTAATATTTTTTGGGCTATCAGTTTAATTTTGCTGTGCTTTTTTTTCAGATGCTCAGGATTATAAAACTATTTGTTATTACACAAACTGGTCCCAGTTCAGGACTGGTGTTGGACGTTTCACCCCTGCTGACATAGATGCTAGTCTATGCACTCATTTAGTCTACTCATTCGCAAACATCAGAAATAACGGAATTGTTCAAGGAGAAAACCCATCGTTGTAAGTAGGATATCGTCCTGTTACGAATGGCACATCCTCCGATTTCCATGCACCTTCGCTAAATGTTGATTTGAACATTTTCTTCCATGTAATATAAAGACTAACTTTTTCCGTTTGTTTGTCCTTTCGTGTTTTGGCTTGCTTTGCCAACGGAAACACTAACCCCAGTTTGGTGATACGTTCTTGAAAGCCACACCTGGTTTGTTTTATTCCATCTTATATTAATGTTATATAGTAGGGAATAAGACCGATGAACAGCACGGGAATCTTATAAATGGTCACAACATTTGTGTTCTTCATATTTTGCGATTATTTAAAGATTCAAGATTCCTGGATTGAATGCATGTTTGTATTCTATCCAGACGTATACATAGGGATTTGTCCCGTGAGTAAATATCTAAAATGCGAGATGTCCCTTAGTTTTCAACAGACGAGGTGGAAGCTTTTCTACTTAAATGAATTATAAACCAGTATCATATCTATATATTGGCACTGATTTCATTCACAATGTGTTAAAGTCAACTTGAAATATAGACAGCTAGAATGAAATAAAATCGCTTCCTGACAGAGATGCTAGTCTACGCAATCATTGAGTCTAATCATTCGCTAACATCCAAATTGACTAGGTGAAAGTGTAGTAATGAATGGGTCAAGCGATGCTACAGTCGCGTCCTGTGTGAATTGACCTGTAAACATCATCTCCTTGTGTCATTATGAAGTCCGACGCTACAAATATGTCATTTCACGGTTATTGGTCATTCCCGATAGGCAGATGTTGACGAAAACCAGGTTGCAACCATTGCATAATAAAATTACGAAATATATTTATTTTATTAATCTGGCTTTTAGCAAAGCTGTTGATGTGTTCATGTAATTTATTTAAGATATTCGGAGTTTATATCTACGAAACAAAGGAACCCTGATTTAAAAGCTTTGCTGGCTGTGGGTGGTTGGACAGCAGGGGTCCGAGTGTTCCAGAATGTGGCTCAGTCACCAAACCGAACAGCTGCATTTGCCGATAATGCTACCTCCTACCTACGTAACAATGGCTTTGATGGACTCGATATAGACTGGGAATATCCTTCTAGGGCAGACAGGGATGGACTGCCAAGGGATAAAATTGACTTTACCAATTTTATTAAGGTACCGGTTACAACAAACCACATTGTGGAATGCTTCTTTAATTTCAAGGAAAAAATTGCAATTCTCAACATTTGAACTCAGGTGGTTCTTAAGCAATATCATATGCTTCTTTTAATTTACGAAAATATGGAAAGGACGATTGAATTATCGTAGTGTATCACTGTTGAATGCCTCTGAAATGTTTAAAAGTCCAGGTAAATATTTGTTTTCGTTATAGGCTATATATGAAGCATTCCAAAGAGAACCTTTAGCCGCGGGACAAGAAAGACTTCTTCTGTCGGCAGCTATCTATGTCTACCCAACTGATTTATACGAAGTCAACAAACTTGGCAAGTAGGTGTTGATATACTTTAAAGTCCAGAACTACTTTTAAAAAATATTTTTCTGACCTTTAAAATAGAGAGAGTTAGGATTGAATATCATTGAACACCCAACAGTCAGTTGGAATCTTGAAACTGTTTCATGGTGTAACCTTGTTATTATCATATTATCATGATTATTAAATATTTTTATAAGCCATACGCCGTCTTCGAGTATTGTAAAAGCAAATATGAGCCAATTTGATCGTGTGCACCGACAAAGATTGATTTGCATATTCAAATAAAGCCAAATTGAGAAATTTCACACAAGTTTTAAGCTAGAAAAGAGGATCGAATAGTTCAAGTGCCAGCGAGGAACAATGTTTACTTATAAAATATGTTAGGCATGGCACAGAATTGACGAGATGTTCAAGATATTTCTCCTTGTTACTTTCTGACACTTTAGTTACTTGGACATTGTGAACATAATGGCATATGACATTGAGGGATCTTGGAATATTGAGGCAGGAATGAACGCACCCATCAACGCCGTGGTCAGTATTACTTTATTATTATTTACATAATTTGGTACGAACTCAGCCATCAACGCCGTGGTCAGTGTTACCTTATTATTAATTACATAGTTTGGAATGAACTCAGCCATCGGCGTCGTGGTCAGTATTACCTTATTATTAATTACATACATGTAGTTTGGAATGAAAGAAGCCATTGTCGTCGTGGTCAGTATTACCTTATTATTAATAACATAATTTGGTATGAACAAAGCCATCGGCGCCGTGGTCAGTATTACCTTATTATTAATTACATAGTTTGGAATGAACACAGCCATCAACGCCGTGGTCAGTATTATCTTATTATTAATTACATAGTTTGGAATGAACAAAGCCATCGGCGCCGTGGTCAGTATTACCTTATTTTTAATCACATTGTTTGGAATGAACGCAGCCATCGGCGCCGTGGTCAGTATTACCTTATTTTTAATTACATAATTTGGTATGAACGAAGCCATCAACGACGTGGTCAGTATTACCTTATTTTTAATTACATAATTTGGAATGAACGCACCCGTCAACGTCGTGGTCAGCATTACGTAATTATTAATTACATAATTTGGTATGAACTCAGCCATCAACGCCGTTGTCAGTATTACCTTATTATTAATAACATAATTTGGTATGAACTCAGCCATCAACGCCGTGGTCAGTATTACCTTATTATTAATAACATAATTTGGTATGAACACAGCCATTGGCGCCGTGGTCAATGTTACCTTATTATTATTTACATAGTTTAGAATGAACGAAGCCATTTGCGCCGTAGTCAGCATTACCTTATTATTATTTACATAATTTGGAATGAACGAAGGCATTGGCGCCATGGTCAGTATTACCTTATTATTAATTACATAATTTGGTATGAACTCATCCATTGGCGCCGTGGTCAGTATTACCTTATTATTAATTACATAGTTTGGAATGAACGAAGCCATTGGCGCCGTGGTC